>VIAB01005360.1:13230-34114 GCA_009801035.1 Oophaga pumilio | reverse complement strand
TTTTTTTTTTTTTGTCTTCTAAAGAACTTTTGATAACTGCGTTTTTAATGTCCCAAAAAAGGGTTTGAATGTTCACATAATGCAAAAGGGCGAAGTATAGACCATGAGGCATGATACACATTAACATGTTTTCTCTATCCACCATGGGATAGGAGAAAAGTAATCTTGGGAGAAGCTGTCGCTGCACCCGAGTGCTATACATTAATGAAGGTCTGTATACCCAAGTATTTAATAGATATTCTATTCTGAAGGTCATTAGATTAGCATTTCAGCTCATCAGCTCGGATATGTTGAGTAATTAAATGCTGGGTTTCTAAAATTCACCTTGTATTTTGAGAGGGTGTCAATGATCTACAAACTATTTTAAATGCTTTAAGCCTGTTTGGGAGTTTGTAAAGAGAAACAATATCTGGCATTTAATATTACTCTTTCTCTAAATACATTTATAGATTTTATGGATAACTATAGGCAAACCTGTTATGAGGACTGGCAGCAATCATACAATCATAGAATGTTAGAGTTTCAAGAGACCTCAACAGTCAGTGTCCAGCCTCTGTTTGAAGACTTCCATTGAAGGAGAACTCGCCACCTTTTGTTGCAGCCTGTTTCACTCATTGATCGCCCTCACTGTCAATTTTTTTTTTTCTAATATCTGATCTGTATCTTCACTTTCTTTCCCAAAGAAATCACTGGTGTGGAATCAATGGTTGTAGGTCAACAATATACCCAACCAACACTTCTGCAGACTTACAGATCATTCATGAGCTGCAGTGGTTTTAACTTAAAAAAAAAAAAAGTGATTTCAATATTATTGTAATGTTTCTTTTCCTTTTTTTTTTTTTTTGCATTGCCATCAGCTATTCAGAATTACTGTATTGAAGGAAATCATACACCGCTTCACAATGTTACTTCGACAAAAACCGTGTTAAAGAAAAAAAACTGATCAAATGGTTTTTCATTAAATTAACATTGTGAGTTTTTTTAATGGTTTTCAATGCCTTTATAAATATTAATATTGATTTATACTTTTCCATGTGTATAGTGGACAAGGTGTTTCACAGCTACACAATGCCCCACTGATAAATGAACAAGTGCATTTAGTGTAATGAAACCTGATCAATTTATGGTAATCATATAATCTACCAAAACTTTCAATCTGTATACAGAATGCACCTATAGTCCTTAAATAATACATAAGTCTCCAACTGGTAGTGTTACATACTATACAGAGTTCAGTTCACTGTGTCATTTAGCGTATTGGTGGCTACTGGTTCTCATTGCTTTATTCAATCTTCAGTACCAGAGGTGCAAAATAAATGGTAAAGGCCTGCTAATCTGACGCAAAACTAAATTTGTTGTGATAGATATATCTATTAGCTAAACCTGGCAAATTCAAATTGTTGGCTTTGTGCAAATCACTTAAAGGAAACTTGTCACCAGGTTAGGCCGAGATGAGATGCGGCCATCACCTTTCAGGGCTGATATGCAGCATTCTATTCTAGAAAAATAACTTTTATTATACTCAGCTGGGGGGCGGTCTGGTCCGAGGGGGTGTCACTCTTCTTGGTTCGGTGCCTCCCATCTTCTTGCGATCGCCGTCCTCCTTGGTTCGTGTGGATGATGCGTCCCTGCATAATCCACACAGTCTGCTCGGCATTGCGCTCCTGCGTAGGCATTCTTATCTGCCCTGTTGAGGGTTGAGCGAAGTACTGCAGTGCGCAGGCGCCGGGAGAGGTCCAGCGCCTGCGCACTACAGGACTATGCGCTGCCCTCAACAGGGCAGATAAGTTCGCCTGTGCAGGAGCGTGATGCCAAGGAGACTGGATGATGCAGGGACACGTCATCCACACAAACCAAGGAGGACGGCGATCATAAGATGGGAGGCGGTATACCAAGACCAGCGACACCCCTCGGACCGAACCCCCCTCCCCCATGGTGAGTATAATGAGATTTTTCAGTTCTTCCAGGTCGGGTTGGGGCAGATATACAGCATTATACAATGGAACATATCAGCCCTGAAAGGTGGTGGCCATAACTCATATCGGCCAAACCTGGTGCCATGTTCCCTTTTTAATGTTTTAAGCCATTTTACACATTGCAAAAGCTTGCATCAGCCAGAGGAAGATCACATGACCTTGACTGGGCTTTCCCATAATGCGTTGAAGCTCATATCACATGGTAAAGCATAGCCAATCAAAAGAGAATGTAGCCAGTATGAAAGCTGAAACATAAACTGCAACAGCCATTTTGTGGCGAAACTTGGATAAGGGAATCTTGCATCCATAGAGAAAGCAATAAACTGAAGAAACGCTGCATATAGCATGTGACATCACAGCAATGAAGATTAGTATGTGCAGAAAACAATGGTGTAATACGATTTTCATTGCTATTTGGAGAGTAGAGTAGTTTTGATAAAAAAAAAAAAATCGATCATTCTTGGAAAACTTTGTGAATCTGGCAAGTTTGAATTGCTACCTCTTCGCTCGCCTCTAAAACATATATATTAGTTGAAAATTTTATTTAAAAATAGAAATTTGATTTCTAGGATAAATTAGAAATATCAAACATCCAATCCTCTTTTAAAGCCTTAATCATCAACACTTTCGGATTAGAAAACGCCATGTTTTTAAAATAGTTTTCAGATAATCTTACTACCGCTCTGTGTGGGAGCTGTATATATTGTGCGAAGGTCAGCGCCTTAAAACTAAAGCGGAAATCTTAATCTTTTATTAGAGGGTTTTCTTCAGCAAATACACCAGGTGAAATAAGTATTGAACACGTCACCAATTTTCTACGTAAATATACTCATTTCTAAAAGTGCTATTGGCATGAAATTCTCACCAGATGTCTGTAATAATCCATACAATCCACACAGGCAAAGAAATCAAACCACAGATGTTCATAAATTTAAGTTATGTGTAATAATGAAAAATGGCACAGGGAAAGAGTACTGAACACACTTACTGACATTTATTTAATATTTCGTATAAATGCCTTGGTTGGGGATGACCACTTCATGACTCCTACTATATGGAGAAACTAGTTGCATGCATTACTCCGCTGTGGTTTTGGCTCATTCTTCCTCACACACTTCAAATCCTGAATCTTCTGTGGGCTTCTTCTATGATCTCTGAGCTTTAGTTCCTTCCTTAACTTTTCTATTGGGTTCAGGTCAGGTGATTGGCTGGGCCATTTTAGCAGGTTTTTTTTTTAATAAAGTATACATATTGAAAACTTTCAACAGTTTTTAAACAAACACAATACCGTGTCAAAACCGTGTTGAATAAGAAAAACTACTTGGGGAAATGGATGGAAAGAGCGAGAGAGCTAAAGGGTTAGGGGGAAGGAAAGAGGGATCAAATAAACAGCACAAACAGTCTTCACCTTACTGATGACACCCAAACAAGAAACCTCTCTCCTTTGGGTGTTGTTGCAATATAAACATACTTTATTACGCCTGAAATATGCATAGAGCAATTCCTAGGAGTCGTCCTTGTTAAATCAAGCCTAATCTGTGTCTTCCAGTACCCTAGACGCTAGCCTTGACTCATCAATCCACGGAGCACAAATTTATTAAGTCCCTCTTTCCTTATACACCCATTTCTCCATGTTTAAAAACAAATTTATTTTGTTATTCCTTTTTGCATCTCTTTAGCATCCAACTAATGTTGTGCTATTAATTTTCTCGCTAAGTATAGCAGTTGTCTGTCTTCCACATACCCCAGGACCCAGACTAATGGCGTTGGCAGAACCAGCTTGAAAACTCGTCCAATCAATCCTATTACTTTCCTCCAATATCTTTTTCAGTGAATGATCATATCCATATGAAGTGTTGATGCGGCGTCAGAACCCCACCTAGGGCAACATGCATCCATTGCAGCCCCAATTTTAAACAGACACTGGTGTCCTGTGTACATTATGTATCAAATATAGTTGAGAGTGTGCTTCACTAAGGCTAGGTTCACATTTGCGGTTGAGTCCGCAGCATATCGTCCGCAAACACATGCTTGCGGTTGCGGACGATAGGCAAGTGCTATTTTCCCGGCAAGTTTTTGAATTTACACAAGTCACTCCCAATGGGGCGTACGCTTGCGTTTACATAGCCAGTAATGTGTTGTTTTTTTTACGCACGTCATCCGCTGAAAAATGACCACACACTGATGTTTTCACATTCAAACTTCACTGTTGGTATGTTTATTGGGGGGTGATATGTAGTGCCTTTTGGCCTCCAAACATGGTTTTGGACTCATCCGACAAGACTATATTCTCCCAGTAATTCCCAGGCTTGTCTAAATGTTGTTGAGCAAACTTTGAAACGCGCTTTACCATGCTTTTTTCAGCAATGGAGTCTTTTGTGATGAGCGTGCATACAGGCCATGGAGGTTGAGTGTATTACTTATTTTCTTTGAAACCATTGTACCTGCTGATTCCTGATCTTTCTATAGCTCTCCACAGGTGGCCCTTGGCTCTTCTGATAATTCTTTTGGTCGTGGCTGGTTAATGGTGAAATCTTTCCACTTCCGGATTATGGTCCCAACACAGCTCACTGGTACCTTTTAGCAGTTTAGAAATTCTTTTGTAACCAATGCCATCAATGTTTTGCAACAATAAGGTTGCAAAGGTCTTGAGACAGCTCACTGGTTTTACCCATCATGAGATGTTTCTTGTCTGGCACCTTGGTAATGAGACACCTTTTTATAGGCCATCAGTTGGACCAGCTGATATTATTTTTCACTAAGTGGCAGGACTGCTTTCTAATTACTTATAGATTTCAGCTGGCGTCATGACTTTCCATGACTATTTTGCACCTCTCATTCTTAATGTGTTTAATACTTTTTCCCTGTGTCAGTTCTCATTATTACAACTGGATTGGATAGGTTTGTTAACGACATCTGGTGAGAATTTCATGTCGATAGCACCTTTAAAGACATATTTACTTAGAAAATTGATGACATATTCAATACTTATTTCATCCTCTATAGTGCCCATATATATTTTTAACTCCTTCACGTCTGTGGGTTTTGTTTTTTTTTTGCTCCCTTGCTTCCCGGAGCTATAACTTTATGGCCATGTGAAAGCTTGTTTTTTGCCGGACAAGTTGTACTTTTATACAACACCATTGGATTTACCATATTGTGTACTGGAAAATGGGAAGAAATTTCAAAGTGCGTTGAAATTGCAAAAAATAAGTGCAATTTCACAATTTTTTTTTACCATGTTCACTAAATGCTAAAACTGATCAGACATCATGATTCTCCAGGTCATTACAAGTTTGCAGGTACCAAACATGTCTAGATTCTTTTTTTATTTAAATAGTCAAAAAAAAATGCCATTTTTCGGGATCTGAGGCTGGGTGAGGACTTATTATTTTGTGGCGACCAAAAAAAAAAAGTACCGTATTTTGCGGGTTATATGGAGATCTTAGCGCTGAGATCTCATCTCCCGAGCTCTTGGTGCCGAGATCTCCATCTGTGCATGCGCCGCCCCCGGCAACCATTTTCCCGGAGTCCACCGAATAGTAACCCATGGAAGTGCGGGGGCTCCCGGCTTTCACAAAATGTCAGCAAGTCCCCACACCAACGAACAACAGCGGCGTCGCACATCCGAGCACCCCCTCATCCCAGCCTGCGGCATTATATTTGCATTATTAGACTCGCCCCCATTTTTCCCAAAAATTTGGGAGGAAAAAAAGTGCGTCTTATAGTCTAAAAAATACGGTAGTTCTGGCATTTTTTTTTTTTTTGTTCCACCGTTTATGATCGGACTAATTCTTTTTATATTTTGATCTGAACTCGGCAATACGAAGTTGTGTGTATATATGTGTATTTTTTGTTTTCATTTTGAGTTGGGCAAAAACCCCTTTTTGGTGGTTTCAACTTTTATAGTTTTTAAATTTTTGAAAACTTTTTATTCTACTTTTTACTTGCTTCAATAGTCTCCATAAGAACCTGCTGTGTGTAGCAGAATTGATCATCCGCTATGAGCACCGGCCACGGAGCGGCGATCATAGCAGATCGGCAGTCGCAATCACGGGGGGTATCCTGCAGACCCCGGGTTATCATGCCAACCCATTGGTGCCATGCGATCATGTGACGGAGTGCCGATGGGCGGGGTCAAATGACGCGCTTCCGGCTCGGCAATGTTAACTGTCGCTGTCAGAGATTGACAGCAGCATTTAACATGTTAATAGCCGCGGGTGGATCGCGATTCCAGGGCACATGTCGGCTGATTTCATCAGCTGTCGTGCTGGAGCCCGCATCAAACGGGGAGGCGAATTATGACGTACCTGAGCCCGCATGGAATGCAGGGACATGCCCGATGACGTAGTTATACGTCATAGGTTGTAAAGGGGTTAAGTCACAGCTGTCTGAAAGTTGCTGAATGGTGAATCCACATGCCACTATTGTATTTGGTAAATATTAATCAATGAGGTGTAAAATAAGAAAACCATGGCGTTGATTAAAAACAGGCAGTTCTGCCATGTCGATTTGTTTTTTTGCTTTACGGTATTTAATTACCAGGTAAGTTTCCTATTCTGATCAAACTTTTATGGAGGCCGCATTACCAAATATTTATTTTATTTTCAATGGGGGAAAAAAGAATGATTCAAGTTTATATTTCTTCCCTTTTGAATTTATAGTTCCCTTAGGGGACTTAACTCTGATTTTCTACTTGTTCTTTGTACTACAATGCAGTGTTATTAGTAAGCACAATACCCATGCCCATTATCCTAACCAAGGAACAGGCTACACTCCATAAACTGATATATCATAAAGATCAAGTCACTATTAAGTGACCTATAGATCAAGAGTGTCATTAATGTTTAATTAAAAGCAAATCAATATTTTATTATCAAAATCAGACGGACATAAACATAAAAACGGTTGCTTCAAACCAAATATCAGTTAGGCAGGGAGAACAGCTATGGCAGCAAAGATATAATGTTCCACGCAGTTTAGCTATATTTAGCATTCAACAGATATAAGGGATGTGATAGCAGTCAGTATTATTAAAGTGCCTAGTGCAAACAAATAAATACATCTATATACATAGTTAATGAATTACCATGCCTAATCTACACCCACAGTAGCACCAGTATGCTTTACATTTTTTTCTTCCCCTGCAGAGGTCAATCCCACATGAATACACTGAGCACCAAGTTATATCGGGTTCAATTTATCAATCTGAAGATTTTTTTTTCCTTTTCCAATGGATCAGGCATTAAACACATTTTGCTACAGCAATCAATCCCAAACTAGATACATCAACTGCTGAATAGCCAAGGTTCCTATGTCCCTAATAGACATAAATCAACACATAACTAAGGACAGGCACATATTACCCAAGTCTGTGCTGCACCAATATGAACGCTAAATGACATGCTGTCTCCCTGCACCCCGACGCGCGTTTTGCCCGTGCTTCTTCCTGGGGGTGTGCAGTGGTATTGCAGTATATAAATAAATCACGGCCTCCACCACAACCTGTGGCTGGATTTCACAGTAGTACCAACCTTTTAGCCATTAGGGGCCTCATGCTTGACCCCAAACTGCCATGGTAACTGTAATCACAGGTAACCCTCTGATGATGACAGCAATTAATGCTTACGACGTTTGGGCCATACGTCTTGTATTTTCAATGGGTTAACAAACTACATTAGACATACTAATACATCCTGTATCGGAAGTGGCTAAATGTTTATTTATATTCAGAAAACAAAGATCTATGTTCTAAAATAATTTAGATAATTGCATTACATTCTGATGTGCAGCTGTCATATTTGCATCTTCACAGTAAGGCTATGTTCACACGTTGCACTTTGGATCCCAGAGTTCAACTTTGCTTCACCCCCCCGATGTTCAGGATCGGTGGGTTCGTCTGAGCTTTTTTTTTTGTAAAGTTCAAGTTGAGGGCCGGAGATGACGCAAACTTGGGTCCGAGCCCCGAAATTGGACTTTAAAAATATGGGCCCATTATTATAATTATACTTACCTATCCAGCAACGCGTCGTCCTGTCACCGCACGAACACTACAGGAAAAAGCCGAAGACTGCCGAGTGCAGTGAATACTGCTGGCAGTTAATGAGCGGCCGTGGAAGCAGATTCGGCTGGAAGACAGCGGGACGGGAGGACGCGTCACTGGACAGGTAAGTATAATTAATGGCCCTGGACCCAAACTGTTCGGGAAACCCATGTTCGAGACCTTGTGACCGAACACTTTGTTCAGTATGGTCCCGAACTTTACAGTTCGGGTTTTCCCATCCCTAGAGAGAAGCACAGAACCATAATCTTCAAATATATATATAATATGTAATATATATGTTACAGTGCAACTAGTTGTACAAAAAGTAGTAAAGAAATGACAAGCTCACCATCACCACATAGGGGGAATATATAATACCATTCATTTTCTAAGGTCAGTGACCATCCAAGTTTTTTCCCCCTTCAATGATGAAGCAAGTAATGTCATTGCTGGTTCTTACCCATACTCATGGCTGTGAGTGTAATACACTCCCCTATGCGCGTTTCGCGTCTGCTTACTCGGGGCCAAAATGATGTAGGTGTCACACCACTTGATTGAGGATTATGGTTCCGTGTATCTCTCTCCCTGTGCTCATGGCCTATGGGGTGACACCATATTTTTGGTACACCTTTGACCAGATTTGAACAGCTCTCTTATTGATAAAACAGTTTTGAGATCTATGTTTTGTACTGTTTCCTATGATCTATTTTTTACATTAAAAATATACCTTTTTAATTACCATGTAATCTTTGGTGGTTGATATACTCTGCGTTTCTATGTTCTAATATGAACCTTAAATTTGCAGGAAAAACTGCTAACCTGACATGTTCTTACATTGCTGCATTTCAGCAACATAACATGTTAAAAAACAAAAAACTCCTGGTTTATGCAACTGTTAAACCTAGCCCTGAACTTTTGATTAGTTTTTTGCATTTCAATATTTAGACACTTTTTTACTTTTAGGTTTAGGTTTTGGTGTTTAATTTAAAGAATTAAAAGTTCTTAAAAATTTTAATTTGAAGTCTTTTGATATCGGCAACTGAATTAACCTTACACAGATTATGACAAAGTTTTCTAGAAAAACATAATGTATATAATATTGAAATCTCGCCCTAATCACTTTTTTTGTGGACCATTTGTACCAAGGTAGTTACTTCTTTCTGTAATTGTCTTGCATGTTTTTTTATTGTTTATTTTACACCAGAGTACAGAGTCCAACAATTATAATACTAGTTGAATAAGTGAACTAGAACTTTCTTGCTTAAATTTTAAAGTATTCATAGCAGAAAATAAAGCATTAAGAATCTTCCGTTCCACAGAAGGGAAAGATAAACTGCTATTTTCCTTTAGTATATAGTCTTGCAATTTTATTGTGTTACAGCTGATCAGAATTGTTTTTTTTTACTATTCTTCTTTTACAGTGTCTTGAAGGGTTACTTTTTAAGAAAGATGAAAAAATCCACAAAGCTACATAAGGAAAACACAGCGTTATTTAAAGTCTTAGCATCATGGTGCTTATACCACCAACAGCAATTAATTAGTATGCTGAAATTCTTAAAGGAAGAACAAGAATCCTGTTCACAAATGTGTCCTAGCAATGCACAAAATAGGTCAAAGGAACAGGTATCCCAAAGTCCAGACACTTCACTGGTTACTTATCACAAATGCACAAACTCCAAATCTACTAAGAGCATCAAGATAAATAAAAAACTAGATCATTTGAATCTCCCGTACCTTAGCGTTTGTCTAAAGGATTTACGATTCACATGGCCTAACTTGAATTTAGGGACTGTTAAACTGAACCTAAATAAAAAGGACAACGTTAATTTAAGTGATCAACTTTTGCACTGTATAAATACACGTTCAAAAAAGAAAACTTATGACTGTTTTCGTTCCCACCATTCCACAAGGCAAAGATTACTTTTTTCTTCAGCTTTGTCAAAATTAAGATTACAGAGAGCTGTAACTGAATTGAAAGGATCCACGGTTAAAAATGTCTTACACAGTGGATATACACGGCCAGGAAGGCAACTAGAAATGACAAGCAAATGTTGCCAAAAAAACCTTGATCCATCAGATGGCAAGACTATGACTGTAATAAAAAATGTGACCGGTTGTGCCAATGAAAATCGAAGCGGATTGGAAGCAAATAGAAAGCATAGACGAAAAAGCTCTGTCTCATCAGCAACTAGCTGTGTCAATTTGGGAAAGTTGATAAAGCGTTTTCTTAAATCTGAAGCTAATGGTTTTGCAGAGCTCCTTAACCAAAAAGAAAAAAGTTTGAAAAAAAATGGCCAAATAGGTTTGTACAGAAACAATGAAAGCGTGTCGATATTCAAAAGCTCATTATCTGACTGTCAGACAGTTGATTTTGCCAGGGAACTTAATAATCTCGCAGATACTTTTCCTAGGGAAAAAAAATATTTTGTGAGGAATTCACGAGCTACCATAGATGATGGAATTGCAGTTTCTGTCGGGGAACACGCTCATGTTTTACGTCTAAAAGATTGTGAAAGCACTGAAACGGAGAGTAACGTTCAGGAAAAGATAACCGATCTACCTCACAATACACTGAAAAGAACTTCTAAAAATGTGAACTGTAACAAGAAATGTCAGTTTTGTTTACCTGCCGACTTAAAATGTTCTGCACCTCAAATAATTGTAGATAAAAAAACGAGGGCAAATAATCGGCGTATCAATGAAGATGGAGGTCTTGAAAGTACTATTCCGCCCAAACGATACACCAGAAATATTCTAGGAATATGTAAATTGTGTGATATGTCTCATGGACTGTCTTCTTGCCTAAACAACAATTTATTTTGCAAATGTACAATCCAAAAAAACTCAGGAATTCTAAAGAATCTTAAAGCTGAAGGAGTGACGTTTGAAAATACTACTGAACAAATAAAAAATGCTCATTTGAAAGTAGTGGTAGAGCGTCTAGCTGATTCCAAACTTTTAGCTACCAGTACAATAAACTGTAAAGGTGTATGTAAATTGAAAAACACAAACCTTTGCAATAGTGAAATTGAAGCCGGCGTATTAAATGTGTCACAGAAAAGGCCAAACGTGGAACAAAGCAATAAAGGCCCAACAAATCGTCTCATTTCAACAGTGGTAACAAAAGCCAACTATGCAGGTGTTGAAGAAACTCACAAGTCTGTAACTAAAGTTTCAACACCTACCACCTCATCAAATAATGCATACTTTAGCCCAATAAAGCTAATGTTTGTCTCTAAAGTTGAAAACGAAGATGGAGTTAAATATGCGCTAAGCTCTGATTATCCTCCGTTGAATAAACCAGGCGATGCCAAGCTTTCTAGTTGTTTGATAAAAACATGTGATAACAGAAAGAGAAAGGCACCTCCAAGTTCACCTGAAAATAAAGCCAGCGCGCAAATCGGTCTTAAAAAACTTTTATTTTCCGCTGATCAAAGTCATTGTGAAAGGAAAACCTCAAGCCGAAAAACCTCTGCTTCTCAGATTGAAAGCCAACACAAAAGATGTTCACTGAGGACAAGTACTAAACAAAAAAGTGACTTTGCCTTCTTTCCTAAGCAAATGGCCAAAAGCAAAAAACGCTGTTCTAAGTTAGGGAAATCAAGGATTGCTGAAACTTACATTGTTCAAAATAAAGGGTCAGACACCCAGTTGAGAATTAAAAAAGTGAAAAGAATTCTAAGGTCGTCTGAAAGAATTCTACAAAAACATGAATCTAAAGTTCTGAGTTTTCAAAGAATTTCTGAACGTCTTCAACGGAGAAGGCTTTCTGATTTCTCAGGTATGTGTAGAACCAATAGCTCCATTTCACATCAAGGAGGGAAAACCCTTTTATTACCTTTTCAGGAAGCCATTAGAAAATACACTGAAAGAGAAAGCGATACAGCAAAAAAGAACCAAGACCAAAAGACAGTCACGAAAAAAAAATGGGGCTCTTTATTGATTAGAAACCTGAGACGTTCAAATTATGAAACCAGATCTAGAAAGCCTCAGTCATCGTCTTTTAGTTCTCTTCCATCCTCTACACTTTCTGTTAGGAGTGCCTTATGTCATGAATCAAAAAACTTATATCTTAACAAATGTAGAATTTACAGAAGAAAATTAAGATGTTATAAACAACAATGCAAAACGCCTATAGTAGATAAAAAAAAAACCAGCAACAAAGAGGAAAATTGCACTGAGAATATTAGTTTACAGCCCAGTACTGTTCTTAAGTGGTGGTCTGCATCCACTTCTAAAGAGTCTTTGTTAAAAGATTTAGAGAATAAATATGAACAAGTAGCAAATACATGGCTCGGCAAGAACAATATAGAGAAAGATAAAGAAGCTCAATCCTTTTCAACCTTGAAAGTTTGCAACTCTGACAAGAGGTCACCTGTTCAGCTGCTGTTTCAGAAAAAATATGATCTAGGTGACCTTGCTGCCTGGTTTATGCAAACAACAGAAACTCAATCTCTTTCAATCGGGAGAAAAGCTAATGCTCACAGCCCTCATCAGAAAATTAGCCGGAAGGGACGTATAACAAAGGAAAATGAATCCAGCATTAATTCATTGAGTACTAAAAAACACTTTAAAAACTGCGGATTGCCTACTCAATCAGAAACATTACCAAAGCTCCTCATTGACTCAAAGATCAGTAAAGGAAACGGGAAAGCTGTCCAGAATGTTAACAATTTAAATAACATGACAGATCAGAATAATGAGGTCTGTGTAAAATTTCCATGCCATGAGAAACCTGTAAATGTGTCCAAAGCCTACAGAGAAAAAGCTTCTTCCAGTATCCGGGTATCTGCCAAAGAGATTGCCCAATCAGTCAACATTCAGGGAAGAAGTGAAAATTGCCAAGGAGCTGCAATTATAGCCAATTCAATAAAGGATATTGGTTCGTTGGGGTCTGCTAAAAAAGAAAACCTGTTAGTGAAAAATAAGTGCAAATCAAAGCCAAAAGTTTTAAACAAGTGTTCTAGCAGTAAGCAACACATTCAAGATTGTAAAGTTTATCTAACAAAACTTGACGTTGAAACGAAAATGTCTTGCGCCTATAGACAGTCCACCTCTGGAAATACTCTAGCAGGAAACAAATCCAACTTAAAACTAGGATGGAAATTGGAAAGAGGTTTCACCCGAAAGTATTGCCTTCGAAAGAACAAGTCTGTTGCTAGATCTTCACATACTTTGAGTAGAATGGAAAACTCTACCAGTAAAAAATGCAAGTTTGGAATGTGCCTAAGGAATTCCAAAGGACCAAGTGCATCTTATAATTCCAAATCATTAATACTTGAAAGACAGAAAGGGCGGTCTAAAATGACTTTATATGTAGAGACCAGGGCAATGAGATCTAAACCACCCATTCCGAATATTGGAAAGATACCAAGTGACTGCCAAAAGTTTCATTTAGGTAAGAGAAATGACTTAATGTAATTTATCGTCCTGTAAAAGTAATCTATTGTGGTCCTTCTATCTACTTATATCTCTTAATTTTAAAGGTAACCATTATTTTAATTTTTGCTTTAAAAATCAATAATACATGTGAAAATTATAAACTTTGTAACACGTTATTGGAGAAATTCTCTTTTTCTCTCCACCAGGATTGATCATTGTCAAAATGTCTACCAATAACAAATAACGGTAGACAGGAAGAGAGAGGAGTTCTTCCTCTAGCTCCTCCCTCTTCCACTTTGCATAGAATCTTAACGACACCAACTGTCATCTCACATCCCAGTAATTTCGAAATCTGTCTTCACTGAATACGTATTTTACTCATGAATTGAGAATTTTTTTAGAATGATCAGTCGTGGTGGAGAATGGAGCAGATTTCTCTCATAAAATATATTACAAAGGTTCTTAATTTCATGTGTATTATTGATTTATGAACTGAAAATTAAAATGACGGTTACTCTGTAATTATTCATGAGGAGGAATATTTGCTTTTGCAATATGCTATCACTGCCATTTATAAGAGCCACTAATTTTAGGCAAGGAGTGGATATAAAATATTATGTTGAAAGGAATGCAATCTATATTACTCCGAAACAATTATCCAAAACTTACAGAACTTCAAAACCGACCTTGAACCATTTCAAGAAACGAATGATTAAGGTTTTGCAATGACCTTTACGCTTAGCAGATTTGAATATTAATGAAAATGTGAGAATAGGTCTCAAATATGCTGTGTATGCAAGACAAACCAAGAACGGTTCTGAACTAGCCGTGTTCTCCAAGGATAAGTATAAGGAGTATTGTGCAAGCGTACAAAGCCTTTTCGCTGCCTGCAGGAAACGAGTGACTGAAATGGTGAACTTGAATAATTAAAATGTTATGATAAACTTTTATTAACTGCTTCAGGACAACAATTTAGAGCCTTCAGGATAAACTTTTTTTTCATCACGATGGCATTCCAAGAGCCATTATTATTTTTTAATTTCTCTATCAATGTAATATGTTAGGGCTTGTTTTTTTGTGATAAGTTCTATTCGTCAGTAACTTCGTTTTTTTTTTTTTTTTTACAGCCTAGGAAACCTTGATTTCCTAAACAAAGTGCTTACTTAGCTTTTTGGTAAACCTACAACATTAGCTTTAATAAACTTATACATCTATATGTTTAGAGATGATTGGATGTATTTCAAGTCATATTTCCTATAAATCTCAGGTCCCCGTGAACTCGGAACAATTTTCGATTTGCGTGGCTTGCAAAAAAATATAAGTGCCTGGTGCCAGGTCATACATTGCTGAAGATTACAGCAGCCAGAAAGCCGGCTACTAATGATGAGCGAGTATGCTCGTTACTCGAGTTTTCCGAGCATGCTCTGGTGTTCTCCGAGTAGTTTGGGCGTGCTCGGAGATTTAGTTTGTGTTGCCACAGCTGCATGATTTGCGACTGCTAGACAGCCTGAATACATGTGGGGATTTCTTAACAAGCAGGCAATCCCCAACTAAATATCTGAGCACGCCCAAATGCTCGGAAATCTTGAGTAATGAGCATACTCGCTCATCACTACCGGCTACGTGACATCAGGCGCGACTGTGTGGGCTTTTCTATAATGCCTTGCAGCTATCGCATTGCATGGTCTAGCGCAGCCAATCGGGTTCGACTAGCGCAGCCATTATAATAGATGAGGTCCAGCCAAGTAGCACACTTATAGGATCTCCCAGCCTAGGAATAGGAGGTTACAGCACACAGCTTGTGAGACAGAGGGATTGGAAAAAGGCATAATTTTGTTTGATTGTGATGCACTATTGCAGCGCTGAAGCACTTGGCACCGATGGGTTGCCATGACAGCCGGGGGTCTGCGTAAGACCCCCTGTGCTGGTCATTACAATACTCCTGTGAAAGCCAGCATTTATCTGACATTCATAGAAGATCATGATGTTCACAATATATAGCAGTGCTGACGATTTCATGTCCCCTAAAGTTTTTAAAAATATGAAGACACAAGTTCAACTTATCCCCTTTTGCCCCATTTAGAAAATGAAAATAAATAGACATTTTGGTATCGCTGCATCTGTAAAAGTCTGATCTATCAAACTATAAAATAAATTAATCCGATCCGTAAACTATGTAACGAGAGAAAAGATTGTACTGCCGTAATTACTTTTTTTTTAAAAATAACAAAAGACTGACCGTCACTTCCAAACAGAAATCTGGTGTGTACAAGTGCTTACTTAGAGTAGCCATCTTTATACTTAACAAAGTAGCACTCTGTAGCGCTATAGCATGAAAATGTGAAATAGATGTCATTTGAATTGCATTACTGCTCTAGATAATAGGAAAAAAATGGAGATACTTAGCACATAATTTGGCCAGTTCATGCATGCCCAGCAGCCAACGACAAGGTGATTTCCTGTTGCTGGGAACCTACCTAATGTGAATCCTATCCTTCGTTATAATCATTATTTGTACATGCATCCTCCTGAATTATAAAGTTCTGCGGAATGTGTTGGCGCTATATAAATAAAATGAGTAATCGGCCTCTCTTGCCCTTTTTAGTGATATGCAGACAGTGTAAAATAAATATTGAGAACGTTCCTCTTTAACGTGACTTACTATAAAGCATTGCTTCTAGGAGAGTCACTATATTGTACACTATATTTCTGATCTGAAATACAGTCATCAATTCACAAATGTGTTATAATTTATATCAGTCTCCCACATATAGGACCCTATACTATTAATATACTGCTATTTTATCTATCTGTTGGAGCTGTGTAGTAAATCTAGAACATGGGACTTTTATAACGTGTGCTGTGTTCTCCCCGCGATTTTCAGGTTCTGTTAAGCCTGTTGGAATCTCAGCGATTAGAGGGCTTTCAAGTAGAGGTGGCACTTACTCTCTGACCCCAATTCGTATCCCCTTTCAGTAATGGGGAACGTTTATATGTAATGACTGCTATTATGGTAAGAAAATGTATTTTATATTTCTAGATTTTGTATTGTGACAAGCCTTCAGATATTTCAATCCAAGGTCAGGTTTGCATGCGTACGTAGTACATTCCTAGGGGCTGTTTAAAAAGATCCACTTGTTTTGGATGAATCGTATACAGCCTTTCGATATACTATGTACTAATGAGATTTTTGTTGTAATAACTCTCAGCTTGGCTGCTTGACGTTAATGGGGATGTCCGCTACTTTTATGTTGATGAGTTATTCTTAGAATACGTTTTTAATGTCAGATCGGTGGAGGTGCGACGCCCGTCTCTCTCACCGGTCAGCAGTTGTCATCTCCAGAGGGGGAGCTGCTCTACAGTACCTGGCAGTGGCCACTAAACTGTATGCCGCTCTCATGTTCCACTCCGTACACCATTTACTTCTGGGCCCTTTCTGGCGGTGATTACCACTTATAGGTTGAAGTGTTTGTGCAGGTCTGACACCCAATTTGGTAACTTATGGATAGGTCATCAGTATAAAGGTAGTGGACACCTGTAATATAGTAATCAAACAGATAGGTGGCACATCTAATGAATTAGCATCCTTCTCAAGCTAACTCTATCTCCTCTGGAGCTAACCACTGAGCTCCTGTAGACCAGTAGTAAGCAGAGAGAAGGAACTGCACACCTAAAGGCACTCTGAGATGCTTCAGATAGGATTTATTGTCCTTATTTCATATCCATTGGTTACACTGTGGTAAATAGAGTATTACGTTATTGTTTTGGGTGAAGACCCTTCATCAGACATATAGGCAATGTTCACTGCATATAGGTCAAGGGGATCAAGGGTACGGAGTGGGATTCCCCCAAACGGGGCCAACCACAGGCCTTCATGCAGCTGGATCCTGGTTGTCTCTGTTTGGAGAATCTCACCCCACACCATGGATCGCCTTGACCTATATGCAGTGAACATAGTCTATACGTCTGATGAAGGGTCTTCACCCGAAACATTAACGTAATACTCTACTTACCACAGTTTAACTAATGGATACGAAATACTGACAAATCCTATTTGAAGCGTCCAGAAGTGCCTTTAGTTGTGCAGTTCCTTAAACACCTGTAATGTCTCTTTGGAGCTCATACCCATGGCACTGCCGTATACGGGTACGCACAGAGCTATAATAGGAGTCAAAGAATTTTATATGCAATGTATTACAAATCCATAGTAGGTGGATGCATAATATGGTCTAGTGCAAAAGTGTTCCTAGTAATGGGCGAGCGGGCTGGCCTCTGCTCGATCAAGCATTTTGGTGCCCTTTCGAGTGTTGCATGGTGCTCGGGTCCCTCATTTTAATCTGAGCCACTCGGCACTGAAGCTGGGAATATTCTTTCTCTTTCCCTGTCTCTCTCTCTGTCTCCTGACAGTTCCGCGACTGCTTCATTTCCCGCCAGTCGAGTACAGGTCTCACGGAAAAAATGCTCGGCTGGTTCATTGATGTACATTAGGCTCAGTGCTCGATTCCAGTGCCGAGCACCCGAGCTGTCCACTGCTCGCTCATCACTAGTAATTACGTTATACTATTGTACTTTCTGTGTCAATTGCTCATAGATCTTTGCTTACTATTATTTAATAGGAATTGTTATTGCGTTACTAAAACCCTGTCTATGCGATTGACATCCGCAGCACTAAAACTGTACTCCTAAGGCCAGCGTCCAGCACATGACGACCAGACAGATTTCCTTCTTTACTGTACACTTAAACTTGGATACTTCTATAGTTGGATATCGTGATTACAGTATAAAAATCTGCACTTATACCAATATCTCCATATACGCACCAAACCATCAAATAATAAGTGGTAGATATGGTTGGATTTATTGGTTTGGAAATCAAAAGGCTTATTTGTCAACAGAGTATTTTAAAGGGAATCTGTCAGCTGTTTTTTGCTATGTAATCTGAGAGCAGCATGAGGTAAGGGCAGGTAGCCTGATTCCAGCGATGTGTCACTTACTGAGCTGCTTGGTGCAGTTTTGATAAAATTCCTGTTTTCTCTGCTTTAGATGTAGCAGTGGTCAAAATTCTGAGCTGTGAGTAACCCCGCCCACAGCACTGATTGGCAGCTTTATTTGTATTGTCAGCAAGCTGCCAATGAGTGGTAGGGGCCGGGTTACACTGATTAGCTGGACTACAAGACACTTAGTCCGGCAGTGATAATCTCCTGCTGATAAAACACTGTATTGAAACTACAGCAAGTTGCTGAGCAAGTGACACATCCCTGGAATCGGTGTCTTCCCCCCACGTTATTCTGCTCTCAGATTAAATGGCAAAAACCTGGTGACAGATTAATTTTAATAGTGCATCTATGGGCTACCGGCCTGTAATGCCCATTGATCATACATGTGTAAGCCTTTTACCTTTTCTTGAAATTGGTTAAGGACTCCCAGTTTATAACAAAATAAAATTAAATGTAATTTACAAACATGCTAGGGAAACAGTCAGCAAGCTGAAATTCACATCACAGTCGATGAGTAGCGCCACATAGATAATGGCATAATTATCTTGTGACCAAGTATAGCTGAATCATCGTTTTTCCTTTTAATGTTTTGTGCCTCATTTTGGGATTTGCCAGCAGAGCTTTAAAAAAAAAAATGGCTTCAAATTTTTATTCCATAAATAAATGGTACACCTGAAAATAAGCAGTTTGTCAGAAATATTTTTTACTTAGCTGAAATCTGTCTGATTTTCCCATTAGTGAAATAATCAGACAGTTGGTGCTCATAAGACTTTATGGAGGAGCATGAGGCACAGACTTTTTCTGCTAGTTCTCTTGAAATGTTAACAGTTCTCCATAAGATCTTATGAGCACCTACTGTCATCATCTTTTCTATTACTGGGGAAATCTGTCCTCACTAAAGACAGATTTTACCCAAGAATTCTGAATTTTGAAAATGAATGATCAGTCCAGGAGGAGAAAGCAGATTTCTCTGCTAAGATATATTACAAAGTTGCTTATTGCCAATTGTACTATTGATTTATTAAATAAAAATGAAAATGATCGTTGCCCTTTAGCATTAGCAGGTCTGCTATGAGTATTTCCGTGTCCATTTATCTTCATTCTTCCATTTTTTTTTGTCTACTTTCAGAAAACGTTGAGACTGCAGAAAACGTTCCATCTGCCAGCTTGTATCGAGTGTCATAATATATGACCGACCACATTGCCCTCCTCATCAGCAGTGGTCCATGCGCAATCATTAGTGCACGGGAGAAAGGAAACCAATGTGCCTTCTTAATTCATTCAGTCCATTATGGTGCTCTGGAGAAACTTCAGCCGTTGGCTGGTGCCGCACAATTCACATTGCACTATTATTGTATATATTATTTTAGGTTCTCTTTATCATAATCAGATTCTGTGTTTCTACATGTATACAACTGTGATGTCCACTACTAGGACAACCCCTTCTTAAACTAAATTTTTGGCCCCTATAAAATAATAAAGCCTATACTCTCCTCCCGTGCCGGCGCCGTTCCCACGGTGTCTGCACTCGCTCTCCCCAGGGCTGTGATGCGGTGTTGTGATGCCCGGCGCCCAATCAGCACTGGCGTCCCGGTCGTCGCCTTTGGACAAACTGAACATGAAAAGTAAGTCCCGGTAACAGCTGATCCCTGACTTCCTCTTCATGTTCAGTTTGTCCAAAGGCAGAGACCGTGACACCAGCACTAACTGGGCGCCGGGCATCACGTCATTCCACCGCATCACAGCCCCAGGACTGCGAGTGCTGACACCACTGGAACGGGACCAGCACAGGATGTGGGTAAAATAATAAAGCCTATATCGGGGCCGAAAATTTAGTTTGAGGTTGTCCTAGTAGTGGACAACCCCTTTAAGGCTTTATGTGTGAGTAACGTAAAAGGTGATGGGATTGAACCAATATACAGGCAGTTTGGCCAGAATCTTTTTTGTTAGTGTTGTACGTGTTCATTTGATGCATTAAAAAGTTCATGATAAAAGTTGCTTTGTAGGGCTCTTTTTTTGTAAGACCTGAAAGGTTATTATCTGCCCAAGAAAGCATAATTCTGTAATAAATATTAGTTACTGCAGGCAGCGTTACATCATTGTGATATTGCCTACTGGACAGCAGTTGAATTCTTGTGCAACTTTATAAAATAAACTTTGTTACCTATGATTTCTTGTCTTTTGAGTACATTTTCTAACTACAGGCCACATGCACAGACTTAAAGGGGGATCCTATCCCCATATGTAGTAGGTGTAATAATAATATTGGCAAATACATCCAAATAGAAATGTATTATAGTTCTGATTAGCGATGACGTTTACCCAATGTGCAACGTATATCAGTAGCTTACCGTATTTTTTTGGACCATAAGACGCACTTTTTTCCTCCAAATTTGGGAGGAAAGTGTGGGTGCGTCTTATGGTAGAATGTAACATGTGGGGAGGGGACAGCGGTGGAGTGAGATCTCAGGAGGCAGGAAAATATG
>VIAB01005359.1:71451-86534 GCA_009801035.1 Oophaga pumilio | reverse complement strand
GTATATGGTGGCCTTGACCACCAGGACGCTCATATTGCCACAAAGGAGAAGTGGTTGTCTTATCTTGCTATATAAAACTTCAACAAAAGCTTGAACTTTTGTAGACAATGTATATTACAGTATATGTTCACCTCATTGTATAAATAGTTGTGCACAACAAGAATAAGAGCAAGAACTGTCATCTGTATATCAAAACCACTCCTAATCCTCAGATATCCGTGCAGTATAATTGATAGGTGAATTAGCATACCCTCCCAAATTCTTTAATGTAATCAAGTTGATTATTTTAAATTAAATTCTTGATATGTTCGTTCGATAATTACTTGTCGCCTGTGACATATAGTTGGGTGGGGCTTTAAATGCTACAGATTTTTGTGACCTTCATTTTTACAAAAGTTTCTAGTTTGGGAATTTAGTTTGTCTATTCCATGCTATTTCTGTAAAAAGAATAGACAGCAATCACTCTAAGTGCATGGCCAACCTCTAACATTTTCTTCTTTTGAGCCTAATTATGTCCAAAATTCTGTGCTGATTGATTTGCTAATATATTATTTAAAGCGGTTGAAGCTCTGTTTTTCTCTTATTGACCTCCAAATCTTCAGCATAGATAATGATACATTTCTGGTTACCTGGAGTGGCTGCTCGCAGGAGTCTAGTAGATTATTCCACAGTTTTATTTTAAGAACAATATATATGCAGCATGCAGTAAGATTCTAGACTTATTTTAGAAGATGCAGCCAAAACTTTAAAAATTAACAAGAAAAAGGGAACATGAAGCTCCGTAAAAAAAAAAAAAAAAAAATAGAAAAACGAAATGGACATACAAATCAGCTCTGTATTTTGACCCCTATTCATTGAACAAATTTCACCTAAATTCCGGCATAAATCACTTTGAATTGTTGCAAACTTTTTGTTTAGTTTGTAACAATAGGAACACTTTGCAATTTGTAGATGTTACCCAGGGTACGTGCACATGACCACTTAATTCCTCCGGCGGAGCCGTCATGTTTTAGCGGCTTCATGAAAATCATGCTATTTACGAAAGCGACTCTACAGCATCTTTGCAGTTATTTTTGTGATGGCTCTGCTGCCGGCATCTATTTCTCTATATTTTACAGTCTAGTAGCGACTAGCGATCAACTGTCTGCTTGAAGCAACTTAAAAAGATTGAGGGTGCTACCTCTTTAAACTGCTTCCGGACAATGAAATGGATAAAACAAGTAGAAAAAGTCAGAACAAGTACACAGCAATGTCGCCTTACAAGAGTTCCACACAAAAATTAACATAATGCACAGCAGTGTCGCTTTGACATTGCTGTGCATTATCTTAAATTTTGTGTGGAACTCTTGTAAGGCTTTTTCAGGTGTATTTCCAATGGAATCTTCTTGAAAAAAAATGTCTTCTGCACATACTCTAAGAAATGTATGTGTACGCCAGATAATAAGGAGGTCCAATAACAATAATATGTGGCATGACTTGTCATTTCTTAAAGGAATGGTCTCATGGTCATCAATGGTTAGAATTGTAGAGTGCTTATAAAAACAAGCAGATTGTCTCCTATTAAAAATCGCTCTATTCTCAAGAACATTGGGATTTTTAATTCTATAATTTACTGCTTGTGCCTGGCTTACTGGCTACCTCAGAATGGGTGATTTGCTAGGCAATGAGCGTGCACATGCAAGATATTTGCTATACAGCTTTCAAGTGCCGCTCTGAAGCTGGCCAGTTCAGTGGATCCAGCTAGCTTCAGTATCTCTGTCAGAGGCATTCATAGAAATCATGGGGCCTTGCAGCAGAAGTTTAAATTGAGCCTCTCCCCAAAAAAAATTAATATTCGACTGGGTCACAGAAGAGCATATCTCACAACTTTGCATCCCTTACATAGTGTACAATAATAAATTATATTGTGGTACCGTGTTAGCCAGAAAAATCGATGTGAATACTTCTCCGTCCAATTATGACAAGAGCATTCTTAAAGTGATACCTTTATTGGCTAACCAGAAAATTATATGTTCGCAAGCTTTCAGAGCGCAAAAGCTCCTTCTTCAGGCAAGATTACATGTAATCTTGCCTGAAGAAGGAGCCCCTGTGCTCTGAAAGCTTGCGAACATATAATTTTCTGGTTAGCCAGTAAAGGTATCACTTTAAGAATGCTCTTGTCATAATTGGACGGAGAAGTAATCACATCCCTTACATAGTGATTTTTCTCTTATTGAAACCCCTAGTTTGCCCTTTCATTGCCCCAATAATAATAACCTTTATTTTTATATAGCGCTAACATATTCCGCAGCGCTTTACAGTTTCCACACATTATCATCACTGTCCCAGATGGGGCTCACAATATAAATTCCCTATCAGTATGTCTATGGAATGTAGGAGGAAACCGGAGGAAACCCACGCAAACTCCTTGCAGATGTTGTCCTTGGTGGGATTTGCTAACCACTGAGCCACCATGCTGTCGATATGATGCCAACAATAAGGTCCTGCCAAAATACAGTATGTTACTCTCCATAGAAACAATATAATGACCCTACTGTATCCCCCTCAACCCTCCCCTGACACAATATGGTGCTCCCAACACAGGATGATGCCCCAACTGTGATCTCCTCAGAGCCCTTCATACAGATAATGGTCTTCCATACAGTATAATGGCACCCACACCCCTCCACTTAGAATGAAGGCCCCAACACAACCATCCACAGTGTATAATGGCCCCCACTAGCCCTCCAAAAAGTGTAATGGGCCCCATATAGTCCTCCATACTGTCGTCCATACATTATTATGGATCCCATATAGTTCTCCATGCAGTATTATGGGCCCCATAAAGTCCTCCATACATTATTATGGGTCACATGTAGTCCTCCATACAATATTTTGGGCACCATATAGTCCTCCATACAGTATTACGGACACCACATAGTCCTCCAAACTGAATTTTGGGTACCACATAGTCCTCCAAACAGACTTATGGGGACCACATAGTCCTCCAAACAGAATTATGGGCACCACATAGTCCTTCATACAGTATAATGGCCCCCACATAGCCCATCAAACAATTATATGGTCTCCACATAGCCCTCCATACACTAAAATGGCCCCCAAATAGCCCTTCAAACAGTATAATTGTCCCCACATAGTCCTCCAAGCAGAATTATGGGCACCACATAGTCCTTCATACAGTTTAATGGGCCCCACATTAAAAATAAATAGATAAATAAAAACTCACCTCTCCCCGTTGCCCGATGCGCTGATCTCTGCAGCGTGTCTTCTGACACTCTGCACTGCTCAGCACAGAGTGCTTAGTAGTGTCGTAATCACACTGTCTGAGCTGAGATAGCAGATAGCTCAGATGCAGATGAAGAATTATCGGTGAGGGACAATCAGCTAACGGCTGCTTCTCCCATCAGTATTTGTAATTGGATCCAGGATGCCGATACAGTTAAAAGTATGAAGCCGGAATTGGGGGCCTAGTGCCAGCGCTGGCACTATCCCCCCACCTCATGGGCCCCATAGCGGCCACATAGTCTGTCGCCATTAGCTGTATGCCACTGGTCCCTATGATCTTCTGATGGTGCTGAGCCAAAGTTGGAAGAGCGCATGTTCTGGTTAGTGGTTCAGCCTGAACTCTGTCAGTCATCAGGAGTGCACCACCCTGAATGCAGGAGGCAGAGGAGCTGAAAACTCCTGAAGTCAGATCATAAGCACACACTTTAAGCTGAATATATTTCACCTAAACTATCTCATAGTATGTGTTTAACTCCTTTACGCCACGGCCACTTTCCATTTTTTCTTTCCCTTCTGTCAAGAGTCATAACTTTTTTATTTTTCTGTTCACATAGCCATATGAGGGCTTGTTTTTCGTGGGACAAGTTGTACTTTTAAATGACACCATTCATTTTATCATGTGATGCACCGGAAAACAGGAAAAAAATTCCAAGTGCTTTGAAATTGCAGAAAAAGTGCAAGTCCACAATTATTTTGGGAATTTTTTAGTTATCATGTTCACTATAAGGTAAAACTGCCATTTTCACTGATACAATATTGGCATACAGTAGATACGATGTTTTGATCACCTCTTATTGCATTTTATTGCAATGTTGCAGCGTCCAAAAAAACATAATTGTGGCTTTTAGATTTTTTTTCATTACACTGTTCGCTAATCAGATTAATTTATTTTATATTTTGATAGATTGGACTTTTGCAAATGCAGCGATATCAAATATGCATATTTTTATTTTTTTAACACTTTTATTTTTAATGGGGCAAAAGAGGAGGTGATATGAACTTTTGCATTTTTTAAAATGTTTTCATATTTTAATAACCTTTTTTTAACTTTTTACTGTATTTGTTAGTCCCTTTAGGGGAGTTAATTTTCTTGAAACTGTGATTATCTGATCGGTTATACTATAGATATCAGTGCATTAACGCTGCTATATATAGTAACTATCATGGTCTCCTATAAATGCCAGCTTAAGGGCTCCTTTCCACTTGCGAGAAATATGTCAGATTCTCGCAAGTGAAATCCCAGCTCTGGGGCCGGCATTTGGGAGTGGAGCGAGCAGCTGCATACAAATACATGCAGCCACACACTCCACTCCCGAGTGTCGGGGCCAGAGCTGGGATTTCACATGCGAGAATCGGACGTATTTCTCGCAAGTGGAAAGGAGCCCTAACACTGGCTTTCACAGGAGAATCGTCATGACAAGCACAGAAATCTTCAACAGACCCCCGGCTGTCATGGCATCCCGTCAATGCCCCACAATCATTTAATGACGCTCCCCCTGCTGACGCATGTTAAATGCCATTGTCAGACATTGACAGCGGAATTTAACAGGTTACCAGATGGAGCTCCACTGTAAAAGGCTCATGATGGCTGAAAATTTCAGCCATCATCAGTCAGGAAAGAAGCGTGTTTGGCGTGCGAATAGCATCAAAGTAAGGGATGCAACATGTGACGTAAATGTGTGTCATATGTCGAGAAGGGATTAAGGGATACCCAACTCTCCTGATCAGGCAGTGCATTATTGTCCATAGGAATGCTGGTGCATAGGGACCCTATACTGTCCCTAAACCTAGTCTATCTGTCATGTATAGTGTACAGTTCCTATAGCGTCTTGTGCTTGGGTGCGAGGAAAACACATGAGACACAGGTTGATATGAAATGACTTGTATTACTTCATACAAGCATGCAGAAAAGGTCACACAGTTTGCAGGAACAGAGGCAGGAGACACAGCAGGCCAGAGTAACTTCAAGCTCTACAATAACTCTCCAAAGCAGGTTCAGGATCTCTTCTCTGTACCGTAATTCCTCTGCAAACATGGATTCACCAGACAGCAGGTTTCCAGAGTCCAAAAGTGTTCCAAAGTTCCTCAGTAGGAAATAGCTGGAGTCCAAAATCCAAGGTTTCCAGGAGTCAGGTCACAGGCTGACTGAGGCTTGATTCAGGAGCACTGATTGTTCAGCTGAGGCTGCTTAAGAAGCAAGAGGGAGAGAATCAGGGCGGGAACATGAAAACTGGAAACTCCATATTAACTGAGGGCAAGAGCTGCAGAAAGACAGAAAGCAAAATGGCCAACGGAAAACTGAGTTTCAAGGAACATGTCAAAAGAGACAAAGAACCTTACACTATCCCTAACCCCGGGGTTACTCCTAAAGGAGGAGATGCCCAGTTCCTGTCCCTCTGTGCTGCAACAAAATCCTAGGCAGCTCCCACCCTCCCCCAGGGAGAAAAGGGTCAGGAGTAAAAGGGATAACACAGGCTGGCCAGACAGGGTAAAACTAAGGTACAATCAAATGACAGGCACACAGGATAAAATACAAAGGGGAGATGAGAGCACAGTAACAAGGCAGAAAAGCAACATGAAGAAACTTCAAAAAGGGGGAAAAAGAGGTGTTCACAACAAACCATGTACAACAATCTCAAAACGACAAGAGCGACTCTCCAGACCACTTTCTCCAATGCAGCCAACAATAGAATGAAGATTATGTTGCTCGCATGGAGGGAAGCCAGGCACAGGTTTATATAATGGAAGGGTGTGATTCCAATAAGCAACACAGCCAATAGACCACAAGGAACTCTAAACCCTTTCCATGCCACAAAAACCTGTTAACTCATGTAAATTTAAAGAGGACCTGTGCTCAGCTAAACGCCACGATCTTCTAATCTCTGCTGTAGTACAGGTCCCAGCAGCATGTGGCAAATTCATGACAATTATCCTTTTGTTCTTGGGGAAATAAGCAGCTGGCAAAGAAGTTTACCAGCACCTTCTCCCCTTTCCTTTTTCAGCCTGTGCATGTGTTAAAAGGGGATCAGGAAAGATAGCTTTTGGCCAAGTGGGCATTTTAATGTGTATGACGCCTTTCGTCTGTTCTGTGAACTATAATATTTTATGAACAGGACTAATCTGCATATGTATTTAATTTTCTCTTGAATCATCCTCTTTGTAAACTTGTACTGTATGGTAAATGGACATAGTGATGTTACTTGAAATAGGACATCACAGATCTCTTTTTCACAGTCAGTATCTCTATTTATGTAGTGTTATACCTGTTAATGCTAAATAAGGTAGCTGTACTTTTATTTAAAAGAAGGTGAATTTTGAATAGAACAAGCTTATTTTTGCATTACTTTGTCTTTAAAGCTTTCCATTGGCACTGAAAAAGTTAACATTGAATAATTTCAATCCATCTGTTTCAATTTGTAGTTACAACAGCAAATAGGGCATCATTCACAAGTGGTGCCATAAAAGAGGAAGATAAAAGTGATTTAAATTCCTTACAACTTCATGACTACACCATAGGATGCATCTGTTGTTCACAGTGATATGTATAAATCAAGGAATTGGGAGGCCCAGATCCATTAAATGTTAACACACGGAGGAATAAAGTACGAATTCCAAAAATTCATTATAGCGCTCTTCCTTGGGATGCCCAAATTCATCAAATATACATTTGAAATGTAGGTTACGAGTTAGTGTCTACTGTAATATTGTGGGAGCACATGAAAAATTTGTAAAAATTAATGTCTGTATACATTTATAATTTATTCTTTCAAAAATACTTTCCTTAAAAGTGCATGATTGACCCCAAGTGGTTAAGTAAGTACTATCTAAACTGTTTAATTGTACATTAGGCTGGATTCACATTGCGCTAATGTCAATGCACTGACGGCATCCATTACATAGCGGCACTAACACATTAGCGCACCCATAGACTGCCATTATCTATCGCATCGCTAACGCATGTCATATTCGGCATGCGTTAGCGATGTGCCGTCATTCTGTGATCGACCCTCGGACACGGTTTGCAGCGTTCGGGGGTCCGTCACCGCTAGCACAGATGGAGCATCTGCGCTAGCACGATCGCATAACGCGATCTTTAAAAGGCACCTGCGTTAGCGCAGTCCATTTAACGCATGTGTTGAGCGGACTGTACTAACGCAATGTGAACCTAGCCTTATTTCAATCAGATACAGTGAAGAGAAAACGGGTAACAATTAGAGATGGGCGAACCGAAACAGTAACCTACTGTTCAGACACGGACCCTGAACACAGACTTCACCAGGAAGTCCATGTTCAGGTTCTGCACCCCGAACACTGGGTGTTTCTCGATCTGTCATCTCGATCTGTCAGCGCGAGAAACAACGGCTGCTCTGATCGTCAGTAAGATTAATACCACCGGTCACAGCACCACGGTTCTCACACTGTCAGATGACAGCGTGAGCCCACAGCTGTGACCAGATGGTAAAAAGTTTACCTCCGGTCACTGGCGTTGGCTAATGGGGCTACAAATCCCATCAGCCTCTGCCTTATGTTGCTAATAACAGCGAGAGCAGTGAGTATTCATAAATTAAATAAATGGGAAAAAATGGCATGGGTTCCCCTGTATTTTTGATAACCAGCCAGGCAAAACTGACTGCTGCAGGTTGCAATCCTCAGTTGTCAGCTTTAGCAAGGTTGGTTATTGTAAGGAAAACACATGAGAGAGCCGGGGGATACGGCTATCACCGCGCTGTCACCAATCTGTGACTGAGCTTACACAGTCGCAGCTCTCTGGCACCTCCCGTACCCTCAGGTCAGTCAGGGAACTGCACCTAGGATAAGTAGTCGCTGGAGAGGCTGCTCTGTCATATACTGGTTATCGGGGCACTCTGCAGTGAGAGCAGTATATACCAGTCCCATGCCGGAAATATATATATAAACCTCCAGTCCGTCACTGCAGGGCTGTCCCATAGAGAACAATGATGCACATGTCCAGCCTCTATTTTTTTCAGTTGCCCATTTCTGAGACCTATTCTCAAGGTTTCCCAGAGGTTGGACCTGCACTGTTCAGAAAGTTATCACCTATCTTTCTGATAGGAGATACCTTTCATTACAAGGAATTAAGCTTTAATGTATATAAGTTGTTTTTTCTGTGATTTCTGTAATTTTTTTTGTTAAATATATAACAATATATACTTATATTATAATAATTGTAATAGTAAAAGATTTTTACAGCGAAACGTAGTATTACATCATGCCATATATTACAAATGGCCTGTGCTTGACCAGGATAGATCTTGTTATAGTCCAAAGTGCGATCAGGCCATCCACAAACCTTTATGTTGCACCCATTTGTAAATTAGAATACATGAATTCAATAAGAAACTAATAAGTTATTTTTCTCTATAGAAGTGGTCCCAGTGTTTGCGTGAAGTAAGATAATCCTTAGCGGCAGGGACTGTGGAGAATGGCGCCAATCTCTGTTGTGGAATATATTGCTGAATTATAAGTAATAAGTAAATACGTGACTGAGAGGGAAACCCTTTAAAGATTTGCACAGTGTACAGCATGGAAATGGTCATTTTTATCTAAAAATAGGATGCAGATCAGTGTTAAGGGGCAAATTTGCGTGCTTCAAACATGCAGTAAACATACATGGGCGTAAACATATTGTGTGCAGGGGTTGCAGTCGCACCTAAACCTTGGAGTCCAAGAATCCCCAAAAGTTCCATTGGCCCATATGAGAAGACCGATACTATTTAAGACCCTTAAGGCATGTGCACACATTGCTGATTTGTTGCGTTTTCGTTGTGTTCTTTTCTGCCCAGATCTGTCACAAAACCTGAAGGGTTCACTTATGCCAGCAAAGTAAATGAGAATCCTGAAGTGTCATGCACATGTGACTTATTTGTGACATGCAGGTTTGGTTCAGATTTAAATCTGTAGTATGTCATCTCTTTCATACTAACGAGTGGTGAAAAATCTGCACCTAAAATGCAGGGCAGCACCGTGGCTCGGTGGTTAGCACTGCAGCACTGGAGTCCAGAGTTCAAATCTCACCAAGGACAACGTCTGCAAAGAGTCTGTATGTTCTCCCCGTGTTTGCATGGGTTTCCTCCCACATTCCAAAGACATACTAATAGGGATTCTAGATTGTGAGCCCCAAATGGGGACATTGATGATGTCTGTAAAGCGCTGTGGAATTAATGGCGCTATATAAGTGAGTAAAATATATAAATATAAAGAACATGGCAAAGACGCACTCATTTTAGGCTGTGTTTTTCCTGCCAAGAAATGCAGAAATTTCTGCATTGTATACTTAACGTGTGTACATACCCTTACTAGTTGGGGACCCTGTTGCAGATTTCGCAATGGGTACCATATAGTTTAAGTTATACACCGGCAGTAAATATATAACTTTTACACATATGATCTACCAATCTTATACAAAGTTCACAAAAACTGTGGGTGTATACAGAGACATGGTCATCTTAAGCTCACAGGAAACTTTTAAGTCTATTATTATATTTCAGATAGCAGCGGAATCAGTGGCAGCTGCTGGCTTCCTCTTTGTTCCAACAAAACATGAACCTGGTAATCTGCACAATAGGGATTTTGGTAAAAGACATGCAATAAATAGCTTAAGTAATGTTATGGAAAGTTTCAATAGAAAGGTTGACATTTCGTGTGGGAGGGTATGTGCCTGATGGAAATTAAAAGCAGGGAGGAATAGCACTGTACAACAAGCACCCAGCAGTAAAATAAGCTTCCACCGACGATGGTGATTGCATTGGCTGAGCTGCATTTTATATCAGGTGTCTACGAACAAGGAGCTACTATAATTATTTATTCATAGTTTATGCTTACAATTGTTTTCCTTAGGCACTTTGTTTTAAAAGGTGAAATTAATTTTGCAACCTTCGCATGATTAAGGATACCTTCTGTTATCCCTTGCTAAAAGTGCTCACTAGTTTGAACCTAAAGGGTTTTTTTAAGCAGCTCTTATTTCAATTTAATATACAGATAATTAATTACAAATTGCCAGTGCTCCAAACATCGTTATTCTGGTAAAGGTGTATTACCATATTATAAAGTTACACTAGGATATGCCATGGCATAATATTGGGCATGGGTCCAACCTCTGGTACCCCGATGACTAAGTAGGGCCTCAGTGCAGTCCACTGCAAGTGAATATGGCTGAGTTCACTTGTACAGCCGAATGGCCCCGCCCACGGCTATCCTGGTAAAAATTAGGAGAAAATGCAGTATTCTAGAAAGTTACATGTAAGATTTAGTGTACAATGCTAGCTTACAGTCTATTGGTCATGCTCATAGTATGTCAGGTGAGCTACAAAGCCCATTTGAACTGAGCAGTCCACCTTAACAAATTAAACATGTATGATCAATATGCTCTGTAGTGGTTATTATTTGAAAAGAGGGCGACACAAAGTGCAAAATAGGGTCTTATCCCACAAATAGACAAGAGAGCTTCCAAAGAACTACTCACCTGATAGTATTGAATAAAGGCGTATATAGATGTAGGCTGCTGCACATCCACGAGTCGATCAACGACCATCTGACAAGATATACTATGTAGGAAACGTGGGTTAAATCCGCGCTGCCTTAACAATGAGATTCCAAAGGATGATGAAATTAAACGGTGATCGTATATGGTATTTCCTGAAGAAGGGGTCATAATGACCTTGAACCGCGTTAAATAAACCACCGTTTAATTTCATCATCCTTTGGAATCTCATTGTTAAGGCAGCACGGATTTAATCCACATTTCCTACTGCAGTGGTTAGAGTGAGGTCCATTGATGACAATATTGACCCCCACAATGCGATCAATGGGTGCAAATAGATTCAAAGGACACCCAAGGGCTTGATGATGGTCCTGAGGCCTGCCATCTTAGTTCTGATATTAAGTCCTGCCACAGGATTTGCACTACAGTGTGTAAGGGTATTGTTTAGCAATTGCATATTTAAGTCCTCTAGTGGTTAAAAGGTAAATAAAAAAGTTTAATAAAGTTTAATAAAATGGTTCAGTGTTATAAACAAAATAAAAATCACTAAAATCCCCCTTCTCATCATACATTACAAATATATTCTACCATAAAAAATAAAAATAACTACGTAATAGAATAAAAAGTAATAAAAAAATGATGTGCTGTAATCAAAAATGGCATAAAAAATTGCTCACCCAACAAAACAACAAGCCCTTACACAGTTCCATTAAAGATAAAAACGTTTGGTCTCTCAGAACATTTTAAAGATATATCATTAATTTTAAAGGATTAAAACATATAAAATACTATATAATTGTTGTATCACTGTAACTTTACAGAATTCCTACTCACCTGTCCAGCAGTGGTGTAAATAAAGTTTAATGGGTCCCGGTGAAGATTTCGACCAGGGCCCCCCATCCTGACTATATATATTCATATATATAATGTCCTACATACTGGTATATATGTCCCTCATTCTGGTATATACAGTGGCATGCATAAATTTGGGCACCCCTGTTCAAAATTACTGTTGTGAACAGTTAAGCAAGTTGAAGATTAAATGATCTAAATGGGCTAAAGTTAAAGATAACTCATTTAATTTGTATTTTAGGCAAAAAAGTGTCATTTTGGGTTTGGGCACCCTGCATGGTTAGTATCTGGTAGCACCCCCCTTTTGCAAGTATCACAGCTTGTAAGCACTTTTCGTAGCAAGACAAGAGTCTCTCAGTTCTTGTTTGAGGGATTTTCAACCATTCTTCCTTGAAAAATTCTTCCAGTTCTGTGAGATTCCTGGGTCGTCTTGCATACACTACTATATTGAGGTTTAGCCATAGATTTTCAATGATGTTCAGATCACGGGACTGTGAACATTGTGGCCAAAGAGTTGTATTTTAAATTCATCTGTTCACAGGACTTGTTTCCAAAATGCATCAGGCTTGATTAGATGTTCTTTTGTCTACTTCTGATGCTGCATTGTATGGTGAGGACACATGAGAGGTATCTTCCCAATGACTCTTCCATATTTGTACAGGTGTCTTTAAAGGGTTTTACAATGGCCATACAGTATCTCAATGCAACTTATTCTAGGTATGGTAGTCTATTCTTTAATATATAATGTCGGTAATAGACATACACAATAAAGTGCTATGACAGAGGTTGTAATCTTTTAATTATAGATTGATGTCACTTCTATGGTAAGGGAAGGAATGATAATGATTAAGGTTATAGATATAGCAATGTAAGGACAGGCTTTGTCTACTGTGTTGGATTATTTGAAATTATAATTTAAAGCACCACTTCAGGTTTTCTTTTTAATTTACCTCTGCATTGGTGACACTTACATAAGCTTCCTGCCCCAAGTATTATACTTACCAGCCTCCATCTTCTTCTGTTATCAGAGAAGCTCCGGTCATCTTCTGCAGGTTGTGACCTGTCAGATCACTCCAGTGTAATGGCAAACAATCTGAAACATCTGAATGGGTCATGGGGTGCACATGGGATGACTACTTAAGCTCCTTAGTCGTTTAAAAAGATTTCTAGAAGGTTCAAAATTAGTAGTCCTCCCTGGTCTTCCATGTTGACTACTCCTGTACAGTAGCAGGCTGTGCATTGCTTGCAGCAGAACTTTTTTTTTTCCCTTCCGAAAAATTTAACCCAAGCAGACCTCATAATAATCAATGGGGCCCCTATTCTTCAATTTGTATGAGTGATGCAACGGATCAGGAGAGGAATATCTGAACGGACATCGGAGAAGAACCTTAGCTGTAGAAGTAAACAGATTGCTTTTTAGCTGTTCATAGAAAATTAATAAAATAAATCAGGCTTCATGTTTTAAATAGCTTAAATATTAGAACAATGCACTGACCGTATCAGGCCGATGACTATCTGGGCTCCATCAACCTATCATGTGTTCTGATTCATGAAACGACGCTGGTGAAGTGGGTAAAGTGAGCGTAGATCCTATAAATCCATGCTACCGGTACCAGGGTGAGCTGGTGTATGGTCAAAAATCAACTCGCACACATAAACACTTATGAATAAACTGCATTTGGGGGTTTAACTTTTCTACTCATTTTAACTGTTACTTACATCCATACGGATCAATACAGTAGCCACTAAGAAGCTGAAGAATAATGCTCCTGTTCCAGAAACACAGATACATTGTGTTATACCTAGTACACGGCCTTCGCATGAGGTACATAACATAGCAATGTCCTTTTTCGCTATTTTGAATCCCCGGGTTATAACCTCAGGTTTCAATCACACACACACTTCAGTATTTGGACAGTATTTTACTTTAGTTTTTGTAAGAATAAACCAGGAGTGGAACTTACAGAGAAAAACTGTAACTGAAAGATTGACACCTGCTCTGTATTTAAAGCCCCCGTCACACACAGCGATCTTGCTAGCGAGATGGCTGCTGAGTCACTAGTTTTGTGACGCAACAGCGATCTCCCCAGCGATATCGCTGTGTGTGACATTCAGCGACGATCAGCCCCCCTGCTGGGTATCACTGATCGTCGCTGAATGTCCCGGACATTTTTTTGATCGTTGGTCTCCCGCTGGCCAGCACGCATCGCTGAGTGTGACAGGCAGGAGACCAGCGAGCAGCTGGTAACCAAGGTACACAGCGGGATTCCAGGCGCCGGGCTGCGCCTGGAAACCCGATGTGTACGTTGGATACCAGCGCGCTGCTGCAGGGGAGCTGGTAACCAAGGTACACATCGGGTTTCCAGGTGCCGCACAGCGCCTGGAAACCCAATGTGTACCTTGGCTACCAGCTCCCTGCACCAGCAGGCTGGTATCCAACGTACACTGCGGGTAACAAAGTGACGTTACTCGCAGTGTCGCTGTCCTGATCGCTGCTCAGCAGCGATCATGTAGCGACACACCAGTGATCCTGACAAGTGCATATCGTTGTCGGGATCGCTGGTGTGTCGCTATGTGTGACGGGGCCCTTAGAGAGACTCCTGGTTTTGACATCCAAATACTGATCAAAAATCCTGATGTGTGAATTAAGCCTTACATACAGTGGGGCAGATTAATGAAATTGACTCAATAAAATCTTTCTTTGTTTCCCATAACAATCAATCACAGTACAGCTTTACTATTTCAAGAGCACAGTACAGAATAAAAGCTGCACGCTGCTGGCTATGGGCAACAAAGACAATAATCTGTTATTAACATTTCCTAAACTTCTGTCAGTGTATCAGTTTGGCCTGGAGTGTTCCTATAATAAATGTTTGAGGTCTGGTGCCCACTACATGTATATCTAAAATAAAATAAAGCTCAAATAAAGTGTGTTATCTTCATAACCATATGGAAGTATAAAATAAGAGCTTCATTTGTGCCATTCCGATATACTGAACTGGACCCTGTAAAATGTGAGCCGCTTCTCATTGCCCTTTCTGTAACTCTCTCTCCGTACTCCCTGCCTCTTTACTATCAGTAGCCCTATGGCAAGTATATGCCATAAAGACTTATAATATGGATTCAATTACTCGGAAGACAAAGAATAGGAGCAGATGATATGTTTTACTGAAGTTGCTACAGTACAGATAGGATTATGATTCTTATGTTTAACTGGAAATTGGACCTTTAAGTAAAAATAAGTATTTTCTGCCACAGAGATAAAACTGCAAACTATTTGAGTGGTAAGAGGTTTTTACTGTATTAATATAATGATGTATGTTTTTATAGTCTGTGTTTATAACAGGATGGGGGCATAGAGACATTCCTCTGAAAAGGGCATATCTGTCCTTGATAGCAAAACTTGGTTTCTTACAAAATATTAAACATCTGACGACTGCTTGAA
>VIAB01005359.1:40406-50521 GCA_009801035.1 Oophaga pumilio | reverse complement strand
AGGAAAGAATTCTGACTGCAACCCAAAAAAACCCTGAAAAAATAACAACACTTCTGATTAACCAAAAAAACTTGAGATCACACGATCTCTACCACCTAAATCAGATCTCTGGTGTAACACACAGCAATTCAGCAAACAAGAAGTAACAAAAGAACAGAGCAAAAGTGCAAATACAAAATGAGCACAACTGCAGCTCCAGACCCCAAAAGGGGACCAGGCTGAAGTCCACTGCAAGCAGCAAACCAGCAAAGAAAATCCAACCAGAGGAAAAAAAACAGCAAATCACTTATCTGAATGAGAGCAGGAATGCAAGATGTGCTCCAAGCAAGACCAGAAGAACAATTGATTACCGGCAAGACTGAAGGGAGTTCAGGTCACTTATATCAGACTATTCAGAGGCAGCTGAAGGCCATTCGGCAATTAGTTAATTACCATCAGCAACCACCGGAGGGAGTTCCAGCTCAGACGTCGCCTCCAGATTATTCACAACAGATACCCCCCGGTATATGACTCGCGTATAAGCCGAGAGGGGAACTTTCAGCCTTAAAAAATTGGCTGAAAATCTCGGCTTATACGCGAGTATATACGGTATTTTCCCATCTGAAAATGTGAAATCTGCAGCTAAAACAAAATTTTTGTGACAAAAATGTACTTATTTTTTCTTCACCGCCCAATGGTATAAAATTCTGTGACACATTCGTGGTGTCAATATGATCACCGCACCCCTAGATAAATTGTGTAATTTGTAAAATGAGGTCACTTGCCAGGGGGATTTTGCCACTTCAGGGACTCTGCCAATGTGACAGAGCACTCTCAAAACATTCCAGCAAAATCTGCACTACAATATGATGCTCCTTCTCTTATAAAGTTTGCATTGAGCCTCAAAATTAGTTTTAGGCCACATATGGGGTATTCCGGTAATAAATGAGAGGTTTGTGGATGATTTCCGCACTTGCTGATCTATGATGAGATGTATATCCCAGATTGTCAAATGGATAGTGGTTTATTCTACGTGTTTCAAAGTACAAAGGACTTCTTCACCTGGATATCGTTTGGTCATTTACTGACCCGTGGATCTTCTGCAACTGATGTGCTTTATTACATGCTTTATAGATACTCATACAAGGTGAGTGTAATTTTGATTTTATCGCCTGCCATACTACTCGAATGGATAAGACCCTATGTTGCGCTGATCTCTCCTACAGCTCTGTGACATATGGGGTATTGGTACACTTAGGAGAAATTGCATAACAAATTGTAACATTCATTTTTTCCCATTATCCCCTTTGAAATTGAAAAATTGGGGCCAATATAACATTTTAGTGGAAAAAAGGGTAATTGTCCATTGATTCAGCCCAATGTAATAGAATTCTGTGAATCTCCCGAGGGTTAAAAATGCTCACTACACCACTAGATGAATTTCTCAAGAGGTGTAGTTTCCAAAGTGGGGTCACTTGTGGGGTTTTCTGCTGTTTTGCCATGCATGTCAGGGGCTCTTTAACTGTGACATTGCATCCGCAATATGTTCAATCCAACATTGCGCTCCAGAATACAATTGGTGCTCCCTCCCTTTCGCGCCCTACTGTGTGCCCTAACAGTAGTTTTCCACCACATATGAGGTATCGGTGTACTCAAGAAAATTTTACAACAAATTGCATGGTCTATTTTCTCCTATTTCCCTTCTGAAAATGAAATATTTGGGGCTAATAAACATTTTTGTGGGAGAAACGTTTTTTTTTTATTTTCACAGCTCTGCATTATAAAATTATGTGGGTTCAAGGTGCTCACCATAACTCTAGATAAATTCCTTGAAGGGCTTATTTTCCAAATTGGGGTCACTTGTGGATGATTTCCACTGTTTAGGCACATCAGGGGCTCTGCAAACGCGACATGGTGTCCACTATCAATTTCACCCAATTTTGCACTCCAAAAGTCAAATGGCGTTTCTTCACTTCTGAGCCCTACCATGTACCCAAAGAGTAGTTTCCCTCAACAAATTTGCATAACAAATTTTATGGTTTATTTTCTCCTGTGCCCTTTGTAAAAATACAAAATTTGGGGCTAATTGAACATTTTTGTTTGAAAAATTAAAATGTTAATTTTTTCCTTCCACATTGCTTTAATTCCTGTGAAGCGCCTAAAGGGTTAATTAATGTCTTGTATGTGGTTTTGAGTATTTTGAGGGGTGCAGATTTATAAAATGTTTTCACTGTTGGATATTTTCTGTCATATAGTCACTTCAAATATGATGTGGTCACTAAAAAAATGGTTCTGCAAATTTTGCTGGAAAAATGAAAAATTGTTGATAAACTCTTAACCATTCTGACTTCCTAACAAAAAATGATGTTTAAAAAATTATACTGATGTAAAGAAATACAAGAAATGAAAAACCAAGATATGGCCGCTTCCACTCGATTCCAAGGTTCCTAAATATGATTGATAAAAATATCTATATTTACATTTGGAGTTTGAACCTCCAGCATAAAAATACAATATGAAAACATAACAGCTATCCAGCCTTCATCAGGTATATCGCCATCAATGAAATGTAGCTCTCTGACAACAAAATCACTCATGCAGCTCCATGTTTAAATTTTCTTTATGCATGGTGCCTACAGTGAAACAGTGTAGCAGTGTCCATATATGTGGCTGCATGAGTGCTGCTGGAGAGGGGGAGCTACATTTCATTGATTGTATCATGCATTCACAGATGTACTGCTATATAAATTTGTGTGAAAAAGTGTTTGCCCCTTCCTGATTTCCTATTTTTTTGCACATTTGTCACATTTAAGTACTTCAGATCACAAAAAAAGTAAATATTAGACAAAGATAACACAAGTAAACACAAAATGCAGTTTTTAAATGAAGGTCTTTAATATTAAGGGGAAAAAGAAATCCAAACCTACTGGGCCCTGTGCGAAAAAGTGATTGCTCCCTGCCCCTAAAACATAAATTAACTGTGGTTTATCATTTCTTTGGGAAGCTGAGTTCAAATTCCCTAGCCACACACAGGCATAATTACTGCCACACCTGTTCTCAAGAAAGATATCACTTAAATAGGACCTGCCTGAAGTGAAGTAGACCAAAAGATCCTTAAAAGCTAGAAATTATGCTGAGATCCCAAGAAATTTTTGTACAAATGAAAAACAAAGAAATTGAGGTCTATTAATCTTGAAAAGGTTATAAAGCAATTTCTCAAGCCTTGGGACTCCAGCGAACCAATTATCCACAAATGGCAAAAACATGGAACAGTGGTGAACCTTCCCAGGATTGTCCAGCTGACCTAAATTACCCCAAGAGCGCAGCAATGACTCATCCAAGAGGTCACAAAAAACCCCACAACAACATTCAAAGAACTGCAGATCAGTGTTCATGACTCCACCATAATAAACAGACTGGGCAAAAATGGCCTGCATGGCAGAGTTCCAAGAACAAAACCACTGCTGAGTAGAGATGGATGGACCCCTGGATGTTCTGGCCCAGGGGGTTCGGCAGAAGTTTTAAAAGGTTCAGGTCCAGAACAGTACCTGGACCCGGACCCCATTCTCTTGAATGGGAGCCCGAACATCCATGTGCATGACACTGCTTCTGATCAGCGGTAAAATCATTACTGTCGGTCAAACAGCTGTGGTTCCCACGCTGTAAAATGACAGCGCAAGCCCACAGCTGTGATTGGAGGTAAAATGTTTACCTCTGGTCACTAGCGTAGACTTACTGCTCCTATCAGCCTACTCCTGCTGCTAATAACAGCGAGAGTAGGCGGTGGCTGATGGGAGTATTCATCATCCGGATCCAGCGCCCTAAATAAATAATTTAAAAAAAACATTGTGGGTTCACCTGTATTTTTGACAACCAGCCAGGCAAACCTGAAAGTTGAGGTCTGCAACCTGCAACCGCCCAGAAAAGGCACATCTATTAGATGCGCCAATTCTGGTGCTCTGCACAGCTCTTTCCACTTGCCCCGTAGCCGTGTCAAATGGGGTTCATATTTGTGGGGTTGATGTCACTTTTGTATTGTCCTGTGAAATCAAGCCCACGGGTTACTAATGGAGAGGCGTCTATAAGACACCTATCCATTATAAATCCTATAGTGATATTGTAAATAAACACACAGCCAGAATAAAGTCCTTTATTTGAAATAAACACAATTTAACACTTTTATTTAAAAATAATAAACACAGTTATACTCACCTAACGCCCATTCCATTGAAGCCAATGTCTCCTGTAATAAAACAAAAATAAAAAACAGCCATATCCCTCACCTGTCTGTCGTTCTGTCCCACACAGTAATCCATGTCTGGGGATAAATAGTTTTCTACCTGGACGGTGTCTAGATGCAAACGTCCAGGCTGAGAATCATTAGGAGAATGTGTCATTTGACATCATGGGAACTGCAGCTGTCCGTTCAGCGATAATGATTACTATTCAGGTCGAAGCTGAATAGTAATACGGACTTCCTGGTGAAGACCATGTTCGGTGTCCATGTCGGAAAAGTAGGTGTTCGGTACGGACGCCGAACTTTACTGTTCGAGTTCGCCCATCTCTACTGCTGAGCAATAAGAACATAAAGGCTTGTCTCAGTTTTGCCAGAAAACATCTTGATTATCCACAAGATTTTTGAGAGAATACTCTGTGGACTGACAAGACAAAAGTAGAACTCTTTGGAATGTGTATGTCCCATTACATCTGCCGTAGAAGTAAGACAGCATTTCATAAAAGGAACATCATACGAGGGGTGTTATGATTCGGTAGCTGAGGAGTGCAGGCAAAAAGGCAATACACCAGAGCAGTTGGAATCTATGAGATTGCAGTACCCTGACTAACCACCACAACTAGAGGCAGCCGTGGAGCGTTCCTACGTTGGTCCTAGACGCCTCGTCACAGCCTGAGAATCTAACTACACCTAAAGATAGAAATAGGAAAGCTATCTGCCCCGGAGCAGAACCCCAAAGATAATAGCAAGCCCCCAAACATGTAATGGCGGTTAGACAAGACAAAATACTGACACAGACAGAAAATAGTATGAGCAAACGTTGGGGCCCAAACTAACTAAATAGAAAAGGATAGGAAGGGTACTTACTGCAATCCCAAAAAAACCCTGAAAGCACCAACTCTACTAATTTCAAAAACACCTGAGATCACACGACCTCTACCACCTAATTAGCTCTCTGGTGTAACAAAATCTAAACAGCAGCCACTGAAAAAACTGGAAAAAGCAAAAGTACAAACATCAGTGGCTGAACTAAACTGAGAGGGCAAAAGCCCCCAGAGGGGACCCAGAAGGCCCCCACAGAAGTGCAGGACAAAATGCAAAAATCAAGCACAGAAACAAAAAGAAGAAAATGTCTTATCTGTTAGAAGGAGATGCAGACACGACACAGCAGGCTACAAGGGAAACTGGAATCAAGGATTCAGACCAGAACAATTGATCACCGGCAACCCTGATGGGAAGGTGACTCCCTTACATAAGACCAGTCAGTAACACCTGATTCCCAGTCCTCACAATCTTCACTGAACAGACCAGTACCGCTTGTAACCACCAGAGGGAGCCTCTGCTCAGAACTCATCTCAAGCCCATTCACAACAGAGGGGTGTTCATTAAAGATTTCCCCTGACCCACTTCCTATGCACTGAGAGCAATGAAACTTGGCACAGTTATTAGTCCTTCTCTACATAGGTGCCACGTAGGGACACCCCCTTCTCTCATCTCTTTAAGCAACTGTAAACACCTCGCTTGTAGAAGTTGATAGGTTGCTCCAAAAGCCATGTTGTGACATCGGAGTCTCATCATCTGGAAAATGCTTGCCCTTCAAAAATAACTTCATTGTTGGAAAGAGGTGGAAGTGCGATGGTTCGAGGTCGGGGAAATAAGGGGGATGTGGCAGAATTTCAAAGCTATAGGAGCTTGCTTAAATTTAGGCATCATGTAAATTATGAACTGGTGCATTGTCTGGCAGAAGGCGGACACCTTTCGTGAGCATGCCACATCTCTTGGTTTTGATGATTTTCCGCAATTTCCGCAGCAGTGAAGCATTGTATGCCCCAGTGAGTATTGTACCCTTTGCTAGGAAATACATCAATACTACTCCATGTTAGTCCCAAAATAGTGTGAGCATGACCTTGCCTGACGAGGGTTGGGCACGTGCCTTCTTTGGAGGCAGTGAGTCATGATGCTTCCATTGTATCAACTGGACTTTAGTCTCAGGATCATAGTGATGGACCCAGCTTTCATCCTGTGTGATCAGTCTGTTGAAAAAGTCCTCCTGGTTTCCATGGCACATCATCAATAGAGCCTGAGAGCATTTGTCTCGTTCCTGCTTCTAGAAAGGTTTGAGCAGCCACGGAACCCAGTGAGCAGATATCTTATGCATGTCAAGATGGTCTTGGATGATTTTTTCCATGGACTCCACACTAATCTTGACATTTTGGGCTAGGTGGCGATTAGTTACGTGGCGATTTTCCAAAATGGCGACCTCCACTTACTGGATGGTGTGTTCATCAATAGTAGAGTGGGGTCGCCCTTGAATTGAAGCTTTTTGCACCGAAGTACGACCACATTTAAATTGATGATGCCAGTTCTTGACTCAATCATATGATGGGGAATCATCATCATAAACCTCTTTCATCTCATCAAACGCCTCCATTGGTGTGCGGCCTTTCAAAAAAGAACTTGATAACTGCTCTGTATTCCACTGGGTCCATTTTCAAACCTCACACCACTTCAGCATCTGTAAAATCAAGAAAACCGTTATCAGTTCTGAGTTGCAAATTATCACGTAACCTATAGAGACTTATATCATTACATATGTGCAGTTTCAGCATCTTGTGATAAATAGAAGTGGGTCACGGTAAATCTTTAATGAACGCCTCTCGTACCAACAGTAAAATATAGTGGTGATAGTATGATGGGGCTGTTTTGCTGCTTCAGGACCTGGAAGACTTGCTGTAGTAAATGGAACCATGAATTCTGTTGTCTACCAAAAAATCCTGAAGGAGAATGTCTGGCCATCTGTTCATGACTAGTGATGAGCGAGTATTCTTGTTGCTTTGGTTTTCCCGAGCATGCTCTGGTGTCCTCCGAGTATTTGGGCGTGCTCGGAGATTTAGTTTTTGTCACCCCAGCTGCATGATTTGTGGCTGCTAGACAGCCTGAATACATGTGGGGATTTCCTAACAAACAGGCAATCCCCACATGTATTCAGGCTGTCTTGCAGTCACAAATCATGCAGCTGCAGCGACAAAAACTAAATCTACGAGCACGCACAAATACTCGGAGGACATCCGAGCATGCTCGGGAAAACCCGAGCAACGAGCATACTCGCTCATCACTATTCATGACCTGTTGCTAAAGAGCACTTGGGTTATGCATTTGGACAATGATCTAAAACACACAAGGAAGTCCACCTCTGAATGGCTTGCGAAAAAGAAAAAACTTTGGAGTGGCCAAGTCAAAGTGATGACCTTAATCCGACTGAGATGCTGTGACATGACCTTAAAAACCCTCGAATATAGCTGAATTACAACAATTCTGCCAAGATAAGTGGGCCAAAATTCCTCCAGAATGTTGTAAAAGACTCATTGCCAGTTATCACAAATGTTTGATTGCAGTTGTTGCTGCTAAGGGTGGCCCAACCAGTTATTAGGTTTAGGGGGCAATCACTTTTTCACAAATGGCCTTGTAGGTTTGGATATCTTTTTCCCTTAAAACTAAAGACCTTAAATTAAAAACTGCATATTATGTGTTCAATATTTAAATATATATATTTAAATTTGTTTGGTGATCTGAAACATTTAAGTGTGACAAACATGAAAAAGAATGGGAAATCAGGAAGGGACAACCACTTTTTCATACAACTGTGTTGAAAGAGAAGATGCTTCAATCACTCTGTGTCCTTCGTAGATATATACTTTCCCAACATGACAATGATCCGAAAAACACAACTTTTGTATTTCTGAAGAGAAACAGGGTGAAGGTTGACAAGTATTTCTCCTGATCTGAACACAGTAGAAACACCTATGGGGAATTCTGAGGAGACAAGATGAGCACTACTCTCTATCCAGCATCCAAGCTGTTTTTCTTAAAAAACACTGTCAAAATGCTCCAAAAGACACTGGGCATCTTTTTAAGTTCCAACTGACTTGTATTGTAAAGTATAGAGTGTCTTCAAAGTGGAAAACACTTGAAGATTTGTCTGCTCACTTCTTTTAACCATTTGGTGTCTTTGGAAACTTGAAGCAGTTAAAAGATGTTCAAAACACTTAAAATATGTACAATAAGTCACTTTTTACATAGAAACACATATGTTCTTTTTTATGAGCATTCTGCACTTTTTCAGGCATTTTGAAGTGGAATCTGCCTGATAAAGACTTTGTGTGCACATACCAGTAAAGGAGTTGCCCACTACTAGGACAACCCATTCTTCATCAAAATGTTCGGCCCCCATAAAATAATAAAGCTTATACTCGCCTCCCGTGCCTGCGCCATTCCAGCAATGTTGGAACTCGCTCTCCCAGGGCTCTCGTGCAGTTGTTGTGACATATGATGCCGAATCAGCATTGGAGTCACTGTCCACACACTGAGGGGTATGAGAAGAAGTTGTCCAAGTAGTGAAGTAGTAGCAGAGTCCAAATCTGATTCACACTTATACATAAGACAACTGTGAACTAGGCGGGTCAGGCGGGGCCGCTGAGCAGTATCAGTGAACAGGTATTTTTCCACGCTGCAGAGTTCACAGCGGGTCAGCCTGTGAGTGATAAGTGATGTCAGCGGTAGTCACTGATGCTGCGCAGCGGCCCCACTTGACCCGCGGTGAACTCGGCACCGTGGGAAAATGTTCAGAAATTTTCCCACGCTACAGAGTTCATGTCTGATCAGGCAGGGAGGCTGCGCAGGCAACTTCTCAGTCATTCCCCAGTTGTTTACAGCCTAGCCGGTCGCATTAGCAATGCTCCCGGTTGTAAACTATTTAATCCCTTGATTTGGATTGCGCTGTGGGACTTGACTGTACGGAGGACAGGTATGAGTATATAGTTGCTTTTTTATGCTTTATTTTTTCCAGGAAAACGATGGCTTCGCTTGGATTGGGAGTGTAATAAAGATGGAAAAGCTGTGTGTTTTATTATTTCATTAAAATAATTTATTCTTAATGTGTGTGTTTTTTTTAACCCTTTCAGAGTATTGGATTAATAATGGATAGGTGTTTTATTGACACCACTCTATTATTAACCAGACTTAATGTCACCTTATAATAGCAAGTTGACATTAACCCCTTATTCCCCCTCATGCCACCGATACAGGGCAATAGGAAGAGAGAGGATAAGTGCCGGAATTAGCATTAGCATCAGTCCCTGCTGTAAACCTGTTAACCCCTTCAGATGGATTGCAGCGGGGGACCTGACTGAACGGCGGAGAGGTATGGATATTGTTGCTTTATTATTTTATTTTTATTACAGGAGAACAATGGATTCAGATGGATTACCAGTATAATAAAAATTGGTCAAAAACTATGTGTCATTATTTCATTAAAATCATTTTTAATTAATGTGTGTGTGTTTTTTTTAACCATTTACTACAATAGGATTAATAATGGATAGTTGTCTAATTGACAACTCTTAATTTTTAACCCAGATTAATGTCACCTTTCAATAGCAAGGTGATATTAACCCATAATTAACCCATTAGCCACCGCTAAAGGCAATGGAAATAGAGAGGCTAAGAGCCAGAAAAGGTGCAACTAATAATAGATGTGCCTTTTCTGGGGTGGCTGGGGCCAGATGTTTTTAGGCAGGGGGGCAATAACAATGGTCCCTTTCTAGGTTTTTAATATCTGCCCACGCAATTTTTTTCCATGAATAAATACTTTAATTTAACACCTACATCTCCAAATTTTTTCACACGTACACTAATAACTTTAGTAGTCAGGGACATATATAAATAGAAATGATATACAATGGTTTACTATATGTAAACCATGTGTGATATCCTGTCAGGTTCTGCAATGATTTTACAGAAGCCGACAATTGAATTTTCTCCTGTTCTGATATATATATATATCTCTATGAAATATAAATATATATGCACTGCTCAAAAAAATAAAGGGAACACTTAAACAAAA
>VIAB01005358.1:82781-93749 GCA_009801035.1 Oophaga pumilio | reverse complement strand
TGTCCTACGTCAAGACCACCGGCGCCACCTTCATGGGGTCCCACATTGTCAGGGACTTTTGATCAATGTTGGTGCCTAACAGTGAAAGGTAAAAGTGACAGAGGGCAGTTGTAACGTTGTGCTTGTTGCCACCGTCCGGCCACTCTTGCCTTGCTCGTGACGCTGGCACCTCGATGGATCACGGCTCTCCTCCTCCTCCTCCCGGTGATCGCCGGCGACCCCAGATCAGAAACGCTTTCTCAGACTGGAGAATACAGCGCGTTCCCGTCTCAGGATTGAACCCTAAATCTGCCTCCGATTTCTCGTCTTCTATGTGAAATACCAGCGAAGCGGCGGCGAATGTAAAAGAGCGGCTTTTAGATAAATGCGGACATTTATTTTTAAAGACCTTGAAAAGTAAAGTAAAAGAGCATTATTTAATAGTAAGAGTGAAAAGAGGGCTTTACGCCTCTCTCCTTTACATAATTCACCGCTCGGTGCGGACTGCTGACAGTTCATAAACCTGCAGTCAGTTTGCAGATGGAGCAGAATCGCTGCAAGTTCGGAGACGGCAGATGTTCTCTTATATTTTTAGAGAATTCAGCCTTGTCCTCAAAAAATAATAGCAATTATAAAAAAGATCGTACAATACGAGCTCTGGCCCCAAAACGCCATAAAGTCCCCTGTGACGTCCACGGGCCGCGCTGTACGTGGGTAATAATCAGGAGTAAGGGCGGCTCAGGGTCAGGGCAGGATGTCGCCCAGTGGCTTCTGTTCTCCGCCCGTACAGACCCTGACAGTCAGAAATGACGTCCATACTGCAAATAGCACAGTGACAGTGACCAACTATGGGCTGGCATCAGTGCAAAGCAACCTTCAGGGCATCTGTCGCATGATCCATGGTGGCCACTCTCTCAGCTTTTATTGACTTCAATGGGGCACGCCAAGACTTTATAGGAGAAGAATCGACTTCAATTGGAGACTCACAGACCACAAAGTATCTGCAGTGCCAGTAAGGGGTTAATAATGACTCCCCCTGTCCTATATCTGCCCCTCACCTGTCCTGCTGCAGCTCCACACTTTCCTTCACTTCTTGTCTTCTGAATAGCCTGCCGTGATTTTGCTGGATTGATAACCGATCGATTCCCTCATCTCCAGTCACATTTATGTCTCAGATCATCATATTTGGCCTTTTTGCAACCGATTAAACCAAACTTAAAATACGGGCAGATTTCCAGAAGTGCCAGTGGGGTAGATTTATGAAAACTGGCTTATATTTAGAAAGCTTAGACTTAGGCTAAGACAGCGTTTCAGTAAGGTTCATCTTGTCTAGGGTAACTTTCTACAGTAGCGCCTATTAGTTGGCTCACCTTGTACCTGAAGTTTGAGCCAAAATCTTGGAGCGTTTTTTGAAGGAAAGTGTTGCCTATTAGACCGTGCACCGTGTCCACAAAGTCGTCCCCCTTGCTGAAAAGCCATGTCCCTTGTCAGGCAAGGCATAAAAAGTGTCCGACACATGGAGGTGGAGGATGGATTCTTGGAATCGTGGCCCCTAGTTTAAAGAAACCGCAGTCCAATACAGAAGAAGGGAAAAGCAAAAGAGTCGGAGGACGGAAAAACCATGAGGACACCATGAGGGGTGCAAAGAAACAATGTCCAAGAAAGGAAAAGACAAGAAGCTGAGTCCCCTCTTGTACAAGCTCCAGCCGTTTATTGTTCCGGTTATCTCATAATAGTAATAATAATAATGGGAGTGCGGACGGGGAGCATCAGATTGGTGCAAACATTTACATTGTTGGAAAAAAAAAAGGGTAAGAGGATGAGTGTCCAGACTCCCTGCGATCAGCTTGGAAGAGGAGGAAATAAGAAGTTGCCCAAACTTTCCAAACTTCTGGCCTGAACATCAGCTGAAGAGCCGGGTGCATAATGACCCTCAGTACTTGTTACATTTTATGTTTCTCCTGCACATTTGCCAACTACTTAATTATGACAATGTAACAAATTGTATCTGATGCTCCTTACAAGGAACAGGACAATGATCGCACAGTCCTCATTCCTTCTGAAGGGTCTGGGTAGATTCATTCGGGGAGTTCTGCGTGGCGTTCGGACGCTCAGCGCGGACTGTGCTGATATCACACTAAGCGCTTGTCGCTGTACTGAGCACAAACACGCAGACGATTGCTTCACTGTAAAGTGCTGCGCAAAATGTGCTTGTAATGGACCATCAAGGAAAGGGAGAAGATACAGATTAGATAGTAGAAAAAAAATTTGGACAGTGGTCAATGAGGTAGTGAGTTCTCCTTCAATGGAAGTCTTCACACAGAGGCTGAACAGACATCTGTCTGAGAGGGTTTGGTGACTCCTGCATTGAGCAGGAGGTTGGACACGGTGACCCTGAAGGTCCCTTCCTACTCTAACATTTTAGGATTTTATGATTCTATGATCAAATCTAATTTAAAGGAAAATTTACCAATTTTTCATTTTTATGCTTACTCTATTATGGAGGGGCGATGGGATGAAAAAGTGACAACTGCACCATCTGAGGGGTTCAGAGCCTCTATCATTCCATAACAGGTGTATATATTGGAAATCACATTGGACCTTTAAAGAGTTTACAGAGGTCAGCCACAATTAAAGGAGCACGGACAAGCTGGATGTCCCTTAATAGTGAATTATTATGGGTGGTCCTCCAGTTTGGATAGAGCTATACCATTACTAAATAATGTAGTGCTACAATTGTTGGCCATGAGCCTCAGGTCATAGGTGGAGCCCCTCTGGATGGACACCCCTGGGGTCAGCCATTAAACAGATGCTTCATTCTTCTTGCGCCTCGTCTCGTGCACTCTAGTCTTCCATGTTAATGACTATGTAAGGAATGTTCTTAGCATTTCTGTAGAATAACCTTAATAATATAATCCTATAGCAATTATCTCCGTACACCGCCTGGTATAAGCTTCTTATGGAAGCACTCGCTCTATAGATCAGACGATCACATGGCGTTCATTACCGCTATTGTGTTTGTGCTGAAAATATCTAAGTCTATGAGAATAAAGGTTCAATCTCGATATCACCGCCTTGTTACCATCATATATGACCTTAAGTGGTGGAACTATCCATAAACTCATACAGAAATCTGATAGGGGAAAAATAGAAAGAGCACCTCTGGCATAGTCTTTTATGAGGTTTTTAGCTCATGAAATATATTAATTCCACCATATTTGTAACTTATTAGTGACTTTCTCCTACACAAAAGCTCATTGGCTGAGGCACAGTCATGTGATCATTAAGTTCCTCCCATGAGGGGAAAATACATCAAAGCTCTCTATACATTGGAGCAATTTGTGATTTTTACATCAGTCTGGTTAATACATTGTAACAGCCAATATCTGGTCATGCAAAAGTCCCCCTAAGTCAAAATGCCAATCTTAGGGCAAACAGCTGGGGTCTTTGATCATTATACCGTGTCCATAAGGAAGCTGTGTGATAGGAAGATGCTTCTGGAGGAAAGGCCTCCTGACAAACTAAAATGGGACCCACCTCTTTGTGTCAGCATTTGAGCAGTCGCATCAATTTCCCGAAGCTTTTCTTTCCTAACTTATTATTTCATCCATGGGCCGTAATGTAAAATTTATAACAGTATCCCAATTTTTATATATGAATTTCTTTTTTTTGCTGACACAAGTTAGAAATTAAAAGGAAAGAAAAGGATTTTTTTTATGACCACAAAGGGCCATTAAAATGCATTTTAAATTGTGTAATCTTTTGATAATAATTGCTTTTATATATTGGAAACATCTTCTTTCCGATGTGGGTAGGGCTAGAAACAGCAGTTCGCAATGATAGCAGCTTTCTTTTTTTAATTTTCAAAATTGTGTTTAATTTATTTTTTTATTGCTTTTATTTATTTATTTTGGGTGGATGGTATATCAATATTTAATTGCATTTTTTATTATTACTGATTTCCCCTGTAACTTTGGATGCTATATTAGCCCCAGTTACAGAGTAAATTCAACCTCCTGGCTGTATAGCAGACATGATCTAGGTCTGCTAAGACCCAGCAGCTTTTGCTCCATCTTAACACCAAGAATCAGGAGGATAAAGTGTTACTTCTTCCTGTACGGTATACACAGTGATCTTGATCATTCAGCCCTGTGTATACAGTAATCAAGAAGATAGAGATGGTGGACTATCTCAACTCCTAGCTCCGTGCAGCTGCTGACCCTGCAGTGACACTGAAGCATCACTGCAAAGACACTAAAGCATCACTGTAAAGACACTAAAGCATCACTGCAAAGACACTAAAGCATCACTGCAGACACTCTAAAGCATCACTGTAAAGACACTAAAGCATCACTGCAGACACTCTAAAGCATCACTGCAGAAACTCTAAAGCATCACTGCAAAGACACTAAAGCATCACTGCAGACACTCTAAAGCATCACTGCAAAGACACTAAAGCATCACTGAAGACACTATAAAGCATCACTGCAGACACTCTAAAGCATCACTGCAGACACTCTTGTTGTGAACGTGTTGGAGACGACTTCGGAGCTGAAGCTCCTTCTGGTGGTTGCTGTGGGTATTGAACCTATGTTGAACACCAAAAGTCCACCACCTGCAATAGATGAATGGTTATCAGGTGGGACTGACTGGCCTGATATAAGTGAGCTGACCTCCCATGATCCTCGCCGGTGATCAATTTTTCTTCCTGGTCTAGGTTGGAATTCAGCTTGCTTTTCTGCTGTTTCCTGCTATCATTCAGATAAGTTGCTTTCTGTTTTTTTTTCTGTATTTTGATTTTGCTTGTTTTTGCTGCTTTGCTTTTGAGTTCAGCCGGTTCCCCTTTGGGGGCTTGTGCTGGTCTCTGTTCTCTTTTTGTATTTGTTCATTTGCTCAGTTCTTGTGATTTTGTACCGCTGGGTAGCTGCGTGTTCACACCTGAGATCTGATATAGGTGGTCGAGCCCGTGTGGTCTCAGCGTTTTTGGATTCAGAAGTGTTGGAGTTTTTCCTAGGGTTTTTCTGGGTTGCAGACAGTATTCTCTCCTGTGCTGTCCTATCTAGACAGTTTGGGCCCCAGCATTTGCTCAATCTATTTTCTGTCTGTGTCCATGTTTTCATCTTGTCTAACCGCCATTATATGTTTGGGAGCTTCCTATTCTTTTGGGGCTCTACTCTGGGGCAGTTAGCTTTCCTCTTTCCATCTTCAGGGATAGCTATCTCTCCGGCTGTGACGAGGCGTCTAGGGCACTGTAGGAACGTCTCACGGCTGCTTCTAGTTGTGCGGTTAGTTTAGGGGGCTGCAACCTATTAGTTTCCAACCTCTCTGGTGTTTGCCTGCCTTTGTGGGTTTTTGCTCCTGCCTCGTCCTCAGCTACCATAACATAACACACTCTATTGTATCACTGTAAAGACACTAAAGCATCACTGCAGAGACACTCTAAAGCATCACTGCAGACACTCTAAAGCATCACTGTAAAGACACTAAAGCATCACTGCAAAAACACTAAAGCATCACTGTAGACACTCTAAAGCATCACTGCAGACACTAAAGCATCACTGTAAAGACACTAAAGCATAACTGCAGACACTCTAAAGCAGTGTTCCCCAACTCTGGTCCTAAAGAGCAACCAACAGGTCATGTTTTCAGGATTTCCTTATTGCACAAGCAATAATTCCATCCCCTGTGCAATACTAAGCAAATTCTGAAAACATGATCTGTTGGTGGCTCCTGAGGACCGGAGTTGGGGAATCCTGCTCTAAAGCATCACTGCAGACACTCTAAAGCATCAAGGCAGAGACACTAAAGCATCACTGCGGACACTCTAAAGCATCCCTGCAGAGTTGTTTGCAGACCAGCCAAAGTTTTAAGTCATAGAGCGGTGCACAAGCAGTTAAAAGACTTCGACATTGCTCTCCTATGGTCATCAATATCAGATGGGTTTGGGGTCTGTCTTAGAATGCTGTTACCACTTAGTTGATACCTGGAGAAAAGGCTGATTAAAATAGCCAGAACACCACAACTCCATTCACAATGTAGAGGTGGTTCTAGGTTACTGTAACTCAGATCACATTAACTTCAATGGAAGCTGAGCTGCAGTACCTGAGAACGGCCACTACACTGTGTATGGAGCTGTGGTACTTTGACTATTTGCCTCGACCTCTCTTCCAGGTATCAACTAAGTGGTGGGAGTTCTAGGTGACAGACCCCCCACTAATCTGATATCTCATGTACATAAGGTCACCAATTTTGTCCAGGATAACCCCATTAGACGTTTGTGATAGCACCATGCACTATGGAGCAGCAGATGTATTGTTACTTACGTTTCCTCTTATTTTAACATACATATGCCAAGATGACCAGCTTTAAAAATAAACACGATTTTGAGATACTCTAACGGGAGATGTTTATTCTATACGTGTCTCTATGTGGACACCCAGAGGTTGTGATGTGTATTGCAGGCTGTCGTAGGTGTTTTTATCCTGTTGAGATGTTGCATTGCATTTGTACTGGAGGACAGTGGAGTCCTTAACAAAACTCACTGGAACTAAAGATGGGGGATGGTTATATCTTGCTGGATATATCCCAATGCAGTGTAATTCTAACGCCACCTATTGGATGCATCAGTCCTAAAAGTCAGTATTGACCCTTCTAGGAGCCTGGCCACATGACTTTGGAAACAAATCCAAACCAGAAACTCCATTTGCAGACATGTTTTGCCCCTTAGTTCAAAGCAGGGAATCTTGATTTTTCTGGGTTAGAAGCTTCAGACAGGGATCTAAGGGCTAACATTTATCCTAATGGAGAATGTGAAGTTAGCGTAAGGAGACTTATAGGCCATGTCATACTCCTCTGTGAACTTAAATATGCAAGTAGCAAACATGAAATGTAACATGTACCCTTTTCTGAGCTTTGCCACATGACTTAGGATAAGAAGCCAAACCAGACACTCCGTTTGCAGTCAGTGGGTTTCTAAGTATTTACCGCTCATCAGTGCAAATCAGGAGATCTGATTTGGTTGGATGAGAGCCCTCTGACAGGCGATCCAAGGGGTAACATTTCTCCTTGTAGAGAGTGCCAAGTTGGGATAAGGAGACTTATAGGCCATACAACGCTCCTCTGGAAATTTAAATATTCAAATTGTCCCGTGTGAGAGGAAGAGGACTGGAACTCTAGTGCCACCTTTTGCGATCATGAAATTTAATATCAATCCATTATTGAGGTTAGATACATGCCTTAGGATAAGAATACAAAGCAGACACTCCATTTTCAGACACATGTTCCTGAGTGTCTGCCGCTCATCAGTGCAAAGCAAAAGAGCTGATTAAGCTGGGTAAGACGTCTCTTGATTGGGAATCCAAGGGAGAACGGTTTTCATTGTGGAGGGTGCCAAGCCAGCGTACGGTGGCACTAGAGTCCCAGTCCTATCTCTTCACAGAGGAGCATTCCATGGTCTACATGTCTCCTTACACTGACTTGGCGCTCTCCTAGACCCCCTGTAAATATCAGTTCTGCTATTCTTATATGTAGCACGGAGGTCCCATGGATTCACCAAGTAGTAAGAGCGTGTTTGCAACGTGTAACTTGTATCTCCTGCGGCTACCAGTGACAGCCTTCAGCTCGGAGGTGACGGCGCTACGCACTGCAGTGCTGGTACGCTTCATGTATCTGTAGTGGGAATGGGATCACATAGGGTGAACATCGGGAATGATAAAGGCGCTGAATGGCAGCTACCATGGAGATAAGGGAGCCCAGGGTCCTGTCCTCCAACTATACCTGATGCCATTAATTATGTTCCTAATACTCTGTGATTAGAGCCCCTCGCTGTTCCCGGTGTCAGCGTGACTTCCAATGGGGAAGAATTAAGCCTCTTACAGTCGCGGTAATCATGAGCCATGTGGGTGTTGAATAACATTTTGTATGAATGCCGAGCTGCCTACATCGCCTTATGTTCTCCCAGATAATGTCTTACACTGTATGGAAATACGGAACGAGGAGCCGTCACTTAACAAACGCCCCTTCATGGATTGAAATCCGAGATCCAAAACACAAGATGCTCAGTAACGTCTCGTGCGGAATATGAAGGATTTAGTCTGGCGACGTCAATTATCCCAACGGAGGCCGAAGCGCAAGAAATTCCTGCAACGGCCGTAGCCACACACCAATATTCTCATGTTGTAGAGAAATTCATTCATAGAGAACGATTGAAATAAATCCAATCCCAAACCATATTTTATTCTCATTTACCCTTCCTACTACTAAAAGTAATTAAAGGGATCTGATCGCTGCGGACAGAAAGCTCAATTGGGGATAAAGAGCGTCTCTGGAGGACCTGTCCTGTCCTGCAATACACTGGCAACCCACTGATTCTATGGACATTGTGCTATACGTAATCTCTCCTGTGGGGGCGCTGCAGAGGAATTGAACACTCTCTGTCCGCTGCCATCACAGATTGTAGCTTATTGATGGAGGTCAGAGTAGGGGGACACTATATGATCTGCTTATTGTCAAAGGATCCTTCTGATAAGTAGGGATTGTCCAAGTGCACTTGATGATTGTCACGCACAGTGTAGGAAAGGCTAAGAGCAACACAAAGGGATAAGGGAAAGGGAACCAAACACTATGGAAGGGGGAGTGGAGACCCCTGGGCAGATCTAATGTCACCCTCTCTGCCCTATCATCCTTATATAGGTTCCTCATCTATCGCCATGCAGGATAGCTAGTTCTTGCCTGACCCTGGTGATACGCCCTGAATCGAGAAGGACAGCATAAGTGCTAGTCAATCCCCACTACCACTAAAGACAGATGGGATGCACAAAGAAGCGGAACACTTAGCTGGAGTAGACTCAGAAAGAAACACAGACGTCCTCCAGCAACACCAAAGTAGAAGATAGCCGACTGCTATAGCTCCAAGCCTCAACAAGGAACTGGAAATAGAAGTATCAACAGCAACTTCTAGCAGCAAGCTGGGAGTTATATACACCCCGGTCCAGGTGTGTGAACTAGAGCCAGGAGAGGTTGTCACTGGATATTAAAGTCAGAAGGCCCAGGAAGAAGTCTGCAACGCAAACTGCTGAGACCTTCTGCAGTCCGATGCAGAGCAGCGGTCTGCAGCCTCTGACACACCCGTGACATGCAGATTCTCCTCCGCCCCCTACTGTATGCTTAGACTAAATAAAAGTGTTACACCCCCATAATGACATCACATGACAATGATGGGTATAGGGTGGTCCTGTGAAAAACATTTAATGCCTATACCTTGGGACACCCCATTGATCGCAATATTGGTGGATCTTGAAAAAGTGGAGCAGTAGTGTACACACATGTTCCACTACACACATGATCACCATTCCACTACACACATGACCACCATTCCACTACACACATGACCACCGTTCCACTACACACATGACCACCATTCCACTACACACATGACTATGTTCCACTACACACATGACCACCATTCCACTTGTGTGTGTGAACGTTCCTAGTAGTCACCCCACAAGAAATCCTACTCCATCCTGTGGACATATGGTCATTGTTTTTGGTGTTATCAGACCATTGGTGGTTTTGTTTGAGGCTGGTTCAGTAGCATGATGGAGCCGGAAGCCACGTTGTATACGGTGGAAGAGAGGTGGAAGGAGAGTTCAGGGTGGACATGTTGTTACTCGAGTGTTTAGTGAAAGGTTAAAAAATGTGTTTGGGTTGCAAGAAACACAGTATTAATGATGGAGATGATATGGGAATGTGTTTGGGTCACAGTTCCAAGAAGGTGAAGTCCACCGGTGGCGCAGCGTGGGTTGGGGTGCCAGCAAACTGTCCAAAGTATGTATATTGCACCCCATAGACCGCAAACCATTAACACTCCCCGAATCCCTTCCACCAGCATCTAAACCTAATCCTAAACCATTCTCTGCCTTAACTCTAGTTAGTTCGGGTTAGAGAAAGTGTAAAAACTCTAAAAGCTGCTCACAGTAATGAATGGAGACAGTATTGAGCCATGTGCCCTGATCTATCAGCTGCTCAGCTTCTGCCATCTTGGTCAGGTCGTGGGAAGATCAAGAGGCTTCCTATGCAGGCCGAAAACCTAGTTATTGACCCCACATACAGAGGCTGAGGACAGAAGGGCAAGACTTCCTGTCTGTCCTTTCTGCAGTGCTACGCTAAGTGCTTTCCCAAGCATTATTATCCCGCTGGGCTATCCTGCTGACTCTCCGAATATTATCTCCGCAGGTCACATACTGGCGGAGCCAATAAACTGATTATCTTGGCGCGGGATTGATTGTAAACACGGCCTTTTATGCACAGATTTTTTATTTTTTTTTTGCAGATTGGAAAACCTGACAGACTGGGCTCCAGTACAAAAAAATCACAGAAATAAAATCTGATTTATGAAATATTTAGAACTGATGACTAATTGATTTTACTTTGAAGGTTGAATGAAGAGAAATTACAAGCTCCCTTCTCCGGCTCTTGTACAATATGAAAGACTAATGGCACTTAAACTTTGATAATACTTAGTCAAATAATTCATCTTGTTTACCCGGAGCTGTCGCTCCTGCCGTACGGGGCTGCGGAAAGAAAAGCGAAGAATTGTGCGGCTGATTACTGTAAGGCTCTGTAATGGAGCTCTTAGGGGAGTTTTTGTCATTACTCAAGTTCTTATAATTATCACCTAGTTGAAAATGATTTCTAATCTGTGCAAAGTTTTCTTTTGATGATTGCACTTTAGCAGTGCATGTGACACTGACTGAACTCACATGCTTAGTTTCATCCTTTCAGCTCCCCTACAGATCAATGGATTAAATGGGGCCAGCGAGTGTGGTGGAATATTCATTAAAACACCACATTTCATTTTGTATTAAAAGTCATTAATTATATAATCAACATTTACTAATACAAAAATAAAGACAGGTACAGCGCCGTACTTTTACTAGTGGCTGTTACTGGTATTACAGCTCATTCCCATTGTAGTGTATGAGACTAAGC
>VIAB01005358.1:19299-34016 GCA_009801035.1 Oophaga pumilio | reverse complement strand
CTTCACCATTGTCAGGATCTCTGCTTGCTGTAGCTGACAGTAGACATTCCTATGTACATGGCCGCGCGGCCCTTGTCCTGCTCTATGAGATATAGATACAATTCTATCAGTTTGTCTTCCACAATGTATCAGTCCTGGTCGCGGCTCCTGTAGGATCCTGTGCAGACGCTGCTCCATAACTCAGCGCCCGCACTCTTATCTCTGCTGTACCGGTTTGGCGGTCGCGCTCTCGGTTCTATCATCCCGTCAGTCGCTATCTGTGGCCGTGGACGGCGCCGGGACCTGATTTATGGCGCCACACACTTCGCTTTCAGAGCAGCAATTGGTTTTTACACTATAAAAGTCCTGGAATTAATGATTGGTCCTGCGTCAGTGAAGGATTTTATGTGGTCGCAGGAGGATGCGGGGGCCAGGGACACAAAAATCCCACCTCATATAAAAGCTCCGGGGTATCATGTATCACTCCACCATAGCCTGGCTCTGCCACATGGCACGCCACAGGGTGGAAAGGGATCACATCTGTGTATCTAAGCCTGCCATGTGTGATACTGTCTGCTGAGCTGCTGTATCTAAGCCTGTCGTGTGATACAGTGTGCTGAGCTGCTGTATCTATGCCTGTCGTGTGTGATACTGTCTGCTGAGCTGCTGTATCTAAGCCTGCCGTGTGTGATACTGTCTGCTGAGCTGCCGTATCTATGCCTGTCGTGTGTGATACTGTCTGCTGAGCTGCTGTATCTAAGCCTTTTGTGTGACATGGTCTGCTGAGCTGCTGTATCTAAGCCTGTTGTGTGAGATACTGTCTGCTGAGCTGCTGTATCTAAGCCTGTCGTGTGATACAGTGTGCTGAGCTGCTGTATCTATGCCTGTCGTGTGTGATACTGTCTGCTGAGCTGCTGTATCTAAGCCTTTCGTGTGTGATACGGTCTGCTGAGCTGCTGTATCTAAGCCTGTCATGTGTGATACGGTCTGCTGATCTGCTGTATCTAAGCCTGCCATATGTGATACTGTCTGCTGAGCTGCTGTATCTAAGCCTGTCGTGTGTGATACGGTCTGCTGAGCTGTGTATCTAATCCTCTCCTGTGTGATACTGGTTAATCCTAAACCTGTGTCATCTTATCTGCTGAGCTGCTGTATCTAAGCCTGTTGTATGTGATACGGTCTGCTGAGCTGCTGTATCTAAGCCTGTCATGTGTGATACGGTCTGCTCAGCTGCTGTATCGAAGCCTGTAATGTGTGACACAGTCTGCTGAGCTGTGTAGCTAATCCTTTCCTGTGTGATACTGGTTAATCCTAACCTGTGTCATCTTATCTGCTGAGCTGCTGTATCTAAGCTTGTGATATGTGATACTGTCTACTGAGATGTGAATCTAATCTTATCCTATGTAATACTGTCTGCTCAAATGCTGTATCTAATCCTGCCATGTTTGATACTGTCAGCTTAGATCTTGTATCTAATCATATCACATGTGATACTATCTGCTCAGTTCATGTATCTAATCCTATTATGAGGGATACTATTGAGTTACTGTATCTAAGGTGATCATATCATGGGTGATACCTTTTGCCAGACTTTTACATCTGAGTCACTTTGGCTGCAATAGCTAAGCCTACCTTGTATGATACTGTCTCCTGGACTGCTGTATCTAAGCAGTGTATAATATTGTTTGCTGAATGTGCTGTATCTAAGTCAGTCACATGGGATACTGGTTTAATGACCTCTTTATCTAAGCCCATGATGTTTGATATTGTCACCTGACTGACGCACCTACTGTAACTCTGCTGAGCTGATGTATCCAAGCCAATCATGTGTGATTCTATCTCATGTTATACAATCTCCCAAATTGCTGTATCTAAGCCAATCATGTGTGATACTGTCTTCTTGGCTGCTGGATTTAAGCCTATCACACATTATACTGTCTGATGATTTAGTGTATCTCAGCATGTGTGATTCTGTCTGCTGAATCTCAGCCTGAATCTCTCCATCCTTTATACACTTCTCAATAAAATAAAGGGAACACTTACACAACACAAAGTATCTCCAAGTCAATGACTTCTGTGAAATCAGCCTCAAGCAACACCATTTAGAAATGATCGGCAATTAGCAAGACAACCCCTATAATGGCGTGGTTCTGCAGGGGGTGACCACAGACCATTTCTCTGTTCTCATCTTTTTTAGCTGTTGTTTTGGTCACTTTTGCATTTTGTCATTGCTGTCACCCCTAGTGGTTCTGTACAGTAGCACGTGGTAGTGTCTACAACCCACAGAAGTTGCTCAGGTAGTGCAGCTCATCAGTAATAGCACATCAATGCGAGCTGTGGCATCAAGGGTGGCTACGTCTGCCAGCACAGTGTCAAGAACATGGAGCAAATACCAGGAGACAGGCCAGTACACCAGGAGACGTGGAGGGGGCCATAGGAGGGCAACAACCCAGCAGCAGGACCGCTACCTCTGCCATTGTGCAAGGAGGAACAGGAGGAGCACTGCCACAGCCCTGCAAAATGACCTCCAGCAGGCCACAAATGTGCATGTGTCTGCACAAACTGTCAGAAACAGACTCCATGATGGTGGTCTGAGTGCCTGACGTCCACCAGTGAGTATTGTACTTACCGCCCAACACCGTGCAGGACACTTGGCATTTGCCAGAGACACCAAGATTGGCAGATTCGACATTGGCGCCCTGTGCTCTTCATGGATGAGAGCATGTTCACACTGAGCACACGTGACAGTGTCTGGAGACGCCGTGGAGAGCGATCTGCTGCCTGCAAAATCCTTCAGCATGGCCGGTTTGGCAGTGGGTCAGTAATGGTGTGGGGTGGCATTTCTTTGGAGGACCGCACAGCCCTCCATGTGCTCGCCAGAGGTAGCCTGACTGCCATTAGATATCGGGATGAGATCCTCAGACACATTGTGAACCTATATGTGGGTGCACTGGTCCCTGGGGTCTTTCTGAGGCATGACAATCCTAGGCCTCATGTGGCTGGAGTGTGTCAGCAGTTCCTGCATGATGAAGGCATTGAAGCTATGGACTGGCCCGTCCGTTCCCCAGACCTGAATCTGATTGAGCACATCTGGGACATCATGTCTCGCTCCATCCACCAACGCCACGCTGCACCACAGACTGTCCAGGAGTTGACTGATGCTTTAATCCAGGTCTGGTAGGAGATCCCTCAGGAGTACATCCGCAACCTCCTCAGCATCATGCCCAAACATTGTAGGGAGGTCATAAATGGACGTGGAGGCCACACACACTACTGAGCATCATTTCCATTGAAGTTGGATCAGCCTGTAATTTGATTTTCCACTTTGATTTTGGGTATCATTCCAAACACAGACCTCCATGGGATATTAATGTTGATTTACATTGATCATTTTTATGTTTTATTGTTTTCAACGCATTCCACTATGTAATGAATAAAGATTTGCATCTGGAATATTTCATTCAGTGATATCTCAGATGTGGGATTTTCGTCTTCCCTTTATTTTTTTTGAACAGAGAATCTTGGTTCAGATTCTGTCCTGGGCCGGTTCCTTCTTCACTTGGACTCTGAGGGTGTTATAAATCAGCAGCGGGACTATAATCCATCAGCAGATGATATATGTAGAGAGCAAAGACCTGATCTCCAGCCGCCAGGATTGTAAAGTCAAGCTGCTAATGGGCTGCGCCTGGCACGAGGCTGGCACACGGTGCCCGGGCATCAGACACAACACCGGGGGATGAGATGAAGGATGCAGACAATGCGGAAATACAGACACTCACGGTGTTAATAAATCAGTGACTCCATAGTCGCCAAAGAATCACAGATTGTAATTGTGTCCGGAGCTCAAATGTCCATCCACAGTGACAGCAAACCGGGGCACCAGCATCACCTGCCGCTCGATAGATAGATAGATAGAATATATAGATAATGGATAGATAATAGAAAGATAGATAATGGATAGATAATAGATAGATAGATAATAGATATATAGATAATGGATAGATAATAGATAGATAGATAATAGACAGATAGATAATAGATAGTAGATAGATAATAGAAAGATTATAGATAATAGATAGATAATAGATTATAGATAATGGATAGATAATCGATAGATAATGGATAGATAGATAATAGATACCGTAGATAGATAATAGATAGATAATAGATTATAGATAATGGATAGATAATGGATAGATAGATAATAGATACCGTAGATAGATAATAGATAGATAATAGATTATAGATAATGGATAGATAATGGATAGATAGATAATAGATAGATAATAGATAGATAATAGATATATAGATAATGGATAGATGATAGATAATAGACAGATTATAGATAATAGATAATTATAGATAATAGATAGTTTATATAGTCTATCTATGTATCTAACATATAAGGAAGAAACCATTCTTAGCTACATCTCTACAGGTCTGAAACCCTCTGATAACCCCTACTGTCAGTTACGCGCAGTGTTGCTTCGGTTACCATCCATGGGGCACGTACACTGCACACATCGTCTCTCTTTTATTGCCCTGCTGTCAAAATGTAAAAAAATAAGGAAGTTTGAGCCAAATACAATTCATTATTTATTCCTGGCCCCGGCGCCGTGTTGCGGAGATCCTGAGTACACAAGACATAGATCAAGCTGTCTGATTTTACGGGCGCTGTTTCAGATCTCATCCAAAATATCATAGAGATAATAAATATCATCAACTTATAATGAGTAAAAGTAAACGGAGGAGAATGGCTGCTGTGTGGATTGTATGTGTTTATGGTGTATATAGCTGCAAACACATAGATGAAATGCTTGTGCTGTCTTTTATTTATTTGCTTCTCTCTAGTTTTACTAAGATACAATGGGTAATGAGCAAGTGACAGATTCTAGTTTCTGGTCCAAATTTGAAGCAAACAGGGCCCCTACCTACCAGTGGGGTGATGGGTTGCTTTTGGCTGCAGGACCAGGAAGAATTGCTAATTTTGCAACCCCTATTATGAGCAAGTGACAGATGCCTAATTTAATAATGATACCTGAAATATAGTAGCTTTGAGTTAAAGTAACAGTTTCTATGACTACATGTTACACATTCCACACGTTTGCCAATGTCTTACTACTATTGTGCACCTTGCTTGTGCATTATTTAATAAATGCATAGGTAATAAGCAAGTGACAAATGTGTAATTTGGAAATGATACCTGAAACATAATAACATGTACGGTAGTTAAAGTAACAAAAGCAAATTATGTATTGGATTTGTACATGAATAATATTTTATTATTTTGTGGTATGATTGTACTTTGCTTTGTGATTAGATTTACCAATGGACAATGAGCAAGTGACAGATACGTACTTTAGACACATGCCTGGAGCACAGAAATATTATACTCACCTGTCCTGGCACTGCAGCTTCCACCTCGCAGATCACTTCCTCCGGCTCCAGCCTTCACTTCCATCTTTAGATTTCTTTACTCTTCAGCGCCCATAATAATAAAACAGAGGAAAAAAGCAGGGCAGCAAGAGACAGGGCATGGAGCTGAAGCGCCAAGACAGGTGAAATAACCTCTTCCTGGCCCTGAAAAGGATTGCGCAGAATGGCAGTCAGGAGGCCACAATTTTGCTTAACTTGAAAGAATTCAATTTTTTAAAAATTAAAATTTTTACAAATTTATTTTTTTTAATTGAAATTTGAAGCAAATTCTATTTGTCTCAATACAGGTTGCTCATCTCTGTATATTACTCATTTAACCTGTCAACTAATATCATGTTACTATTTTGCATGATTGGACATTGTTTTATTGACGGAGAGTAATAAGCAAGTGACAGATATTTTTAAAGTGATTATCCACTACTTGGGCAACCTCTTCTTAAACACAGTATTCTCCTTTGTAAAATAATAATCATGGATACTCACCTTCTGCGCTAGAGCTATGAGCAATGTTGGTGGCGGATCTCCCAAAGTTTACATGACATTGTTGTGCTACATGAACACTGCTGCCAGTCCACAGCTATGAATGGGAAGAGGGCTGTCCAAGGGAAGTCTGAGAATTGCTGCTTATTAGCACCTCTGATTGGCTACTCGGATGCTGTGGACAACCCCTTTAACATGTACTGAAAACTAGAACCCCGTAGTCACATGCTAAAATAACTCTTTTTATGATTGAATGTTACTCATGCAATACATAGTGAAAAGCTAAATTACTTTTTTTCTATTATAAGATTTCCTCAATATTCATATGATTGTCATGTTATAGTTCTGCTTTGTTTCTTTAATTAACATAAAAAGGGTAATAAGCAAGGGAGGGAGGTGTAATTTGCTAATTTAACCTGTACCCCAGTGATCACCAGTTAAATTGACAATCTATGTATATATATTAAACATTTACTATTTGTTTGGGTGAGCTTAAATTATTTGTCTAGTTTGATAAGTATACATTCAGTAGAAAGAGATAATGATCAGGTGACAGATGTGCAATTTGCTCATTTTATCTGTTAATTTGACACCTCCGATGAGTGTATACTGCTTAGTTTTATTTACAAATCAGTGTTGATGGGAGTGTATTACGTGTGCCTTGTCTGAGAAATACAAATCGAAAGGGATAATGAGCAAGTGATAAATTCGTAATTTGCAAATTTTGCATGTAACATGATAGTAAGTCACCTTTTACCTTTAGCTGTCATATGAGTGTATGTAACACATTCAATGTATATATTAGTGTTTGTATTTGTATATTGCTCGTTTGTAGCTTAATAAATGCACATATTAAAGGATAATGGGCAGGTGACAGATGTGTGGGTGTTAATGTGCTATTCTGACTGCTGTAGTAACAGTGACAATATCTATAGTAATATACTGTATGTATCTGATATATAACACTGCTGCATCCCGCTAGACCTGAGTATTTGGGGGAAATGTGACAAATATCTCTTTCACACAATAGAGAATTAGACTCTTTTCATGTGTAAAATTTCCACAATGTCCCTTAAATCCGTCACAATGGGAAGTTTTTATCATTCATTTCACCTGAATGTTCAATGCAGGAAAATCAGTGTTAAACCCACTAATCACGTCTGTATTCACCTCTGACATTGCGGGGTATGTAGCGGGAAATTCCTTTTGTCAAAGTATTTTATACCATTAAAGTGGCTGAGGAGCTGCTGGAAGATAAGGTCCTCACTGAGGGTCTTGTGTAATGTCAGCAGGTCCTCATAAATGGAGAGGGAGGAAATCCAGACAAAAGACTGAGGCGGCCATTCTGTAGAGGAATCGCCGAGTCTCTAAAGGAATATACAGAAATAAGAAGTAAAAATTCTTTAAGTTTGGTAAAATCTCGAGCAGCTGCAGAAAAACAAATCTATTCAGAATCAGAACCTGCAGCGTGTGACGCTCAGGATAGGAGCAGAGCATGAGGCGTTCATTGGGGCATATGCCAATGGGCCTTCACCATCATTTCCACTTTCCTTCCTAGTTTATCTTATCATTTCCTTTACTCTTTTCTTCCATTTAGTCTTCAATTTTTCTAATAGTTTCATTCCATACTCACTATTTCATTCATTTCCATTTTCCTTTCCTTCCTTCCTTTCTCCCTTCTTTCTTTCCTTTCTTCCTGTTCCTTCCTTCTTTTTCCCTCCTTCCTTACTTTTCCATTCTTCCTTCATTTCTCTTGTCATTTCTTAATTTTGCTTTCTTCCTTCCTTTCTCCATTCTTTTCTTTTCCTTCCTTGGTTCCTTCTGCTCTTTCTCTCTTTTTTCCTTCCGTTTCCTTTCTTCTGTTTCCATTTTTTCCTCCTCCCTTCCTTCCTCTCTTCCTTCCTTTCTTTCCTCCTTCTTTCCTTTCTTCCTTCCTTCCTCTATTTTGTCCTTCCTTACTCCCTTCATTCCTTCCTTGCTTCCTTCCACGCTTTCTTCTTTTTCCACTCTTCCTTCCTTTCTTCTTGTCTCCTTCCTTCATCCCTTTTTTCCTTCCTTTTTTCTTCTTTCCTTCCTCTCTTTCTTTTTTTTCTTTCTTTCTCTTTCTTTCCTTATTCCCTTCCTTCTTTTCCCCCTTCCTTCTTTTTCCTTCCTTCTTTCTTTTTTTCCTTCCTTCCACTCTTTATTCCTTCCTTTCTTCCTTCCTTACTCCCTTCATTCCATCCTTCATTTTCCTCCCTCCTTTTCCTTTTTTGCTTCCTTCCTAGGTTCCTTCATCCCTTCCGTCTTTTTCCATTCTTTCTTCCATTCTTTTTTCCTTCTTTACTCTTTTCCATTCCTTCCTTTTTCCTTCCTACTTTCTTTTTTCCTTCCATCCTCTCTTTCTTCCTTCCTTACTCCCTTCATTCCTTCCTTCATTTTCCACCATCCTTTTCCTTTTTTTACTTCCTTCCTAGGTTCCTTCATCTTTTTCCATTCTTTCTTCCATTCTTTTTTCCTTCTTTAATCTTTTCCATTCCTCCCTTCTTTTTCCTTTCTTCTTTCCTCCCTCCCTTTCTTTCTTCCTTCATTCCTTGGTTCCTTCCTTTCTTACTCCCCTCTTTCCTTGCCCTTCCTTCGCATTCCTTCCTTCCCACTTACCTTCCTTTCTCTGGCCCTGACTAGCAGCCACTTTAATGGCTGACAAATATGAGATCTCTTGCTTGGGTCTAATTCATTATGTCATATTTATTGACGTTGGTGCAAAAATTGTCACCAATGTCACCCAGTTATTGTATAGCAGCAACAGACATCTTTATTCACATTTATTAATAGCCATGCACCGCTTATGCCTGATCTCCATTGGCACAAAATATGTTAATACTGTTTTATGACACAACATAAAATGGCCCAAATGTTTACATAATGGGAAGTCTCTCCTAGAAAGCTGAGCCTGCTATACAGTACACTGCCTCCATACTGCACATGTTGGAACATTGGAGCACAGGGTCATTCCCGACATTTCTCTTGCACCTCTACTCGAGGAGGCGGCTACATGCAGACGTCAGAGCGAGATAATCATATGTAAGAAATGATAATTGTCACTTGCCCCCATTCATCTCGGGTGCAGCCCCCTTCTTATCCGGTCTTCACTCCGCCATCTTTGGCGTCTTCTGCGCCGATGTGACGAGACGTGTGTTATGGTGGCGCCGGAGGTGGTGCAGTGGAGACCACACTGGTGATTGGAACAAATTTTACTTAATTCACACTAATTGAATCAAAATTCAGATTTTAGAGAATATTTTCTTATTTGGGCACATTTGCCTCAAAGCATTTTGCCCCAAAGCGATTCACTAACCTCGAATAATTAGTCATTGCTACTTTACTGATCATTTTTTATTATTCATGAAATGTATCCATTTTGCATATTATTTTAATTCTCTACCCATAATGCCGCGGCGTTCTTGCATTTGCTCCCGGCTTTTGGAAACTTTGCACGGCACGTGCTCGGTGTCTGACACCTCCACGTTGACAGTTGCCCGGCAGAGGCGAAGCGCCTGCTCCGTGTAACTTAGCGCCTGCGAACATCCCGGTCGCTCTCTGTTAGCTTTATGAGTCCTGCTCATTGGTATTACGCGCCCATTATAACGAATGCTGACGCTCCCCTAGGGTCAGCTCCATTTTGCTTTTACCAGACGGTAATTGTTTCAGACTAATCTGAGATTGTCTTTCCCTCTCTGTCTCCTTCTCGCCTGCAGGTGATACTAATTCTGACAAAGCTGTACGATTACAACCTGGGAAGCATCACGGAGAGCTCTCTGTGGAGGTACGTGCATACACCCAGCTTCTAATTGCTGAGATACTTAAACATGGATGTGGTGGCAGAGGTCTTTATACTCGGAGTAATTGGACATGTGGGATATCTGATGGCGGATGTCCCCAGGCGATACTCATTGTCTTTTCTCATATTCAGTTCTAGATTTTCAATGGCTTCACCCAGCAATGAGATCTTTCATAACCGGAGATGTCATTACAGGAAACGCTGATCTCGTTTCATTTCCTTCGTTAGTTTGTAGTGACTTGACGGCATTTGATACAAAAGTTCTCATCATTTTTATAGGAGTATCTTTATTTTCATAGAACACCAAGCTTTACATTTCTGAACCACAGCCCCAAATCTTCTGTCTTTTCTTTATACTGGCAAAAAGTTTCATAGATACCCCAATAATGAGCCATGGAGACTATTGAATGTAGATTTGAAGGGAAACCAGTGAGGAGGTTTTTAGTGCTGTGGCTGTATAGTTCTGGGAATAACAATAAAAATGACACCTCACTTGTAGCAATCTGATGTTCCAGAGCTGAGAAATGAAGCTTCAAAACTACATGCAAATTAGCCAGGAAGTGCACTGCAAATGACACGCCCCCGAGGAGCTCAGATACTACAAGCACATTTAAAGCTTGATTTCTCAGCACTGGCACATCAGATTGCTGCAATATGTATATCATTTTTATCCTTGTTCCATGGCCTATACAGTCACACCACTAGTTTAAGTAATAAAAGTACTCCTACAGGTTTAAAGGATATTCCTCGAAGTTGAGAAATTCCTTCCAAGCTTGAAAATGCAACATAAAAAAAGAAAAAAATAGCTATCGCATGCTTGTGTGAGTCAAACAAAACTACCTTGCCAATATTACCTTGCATCGGTGCACTTTGCATTTGTCACTTACATGAGCATCCTCACATTGCATCTTGGACCAGAGGAGTACGCAGATGAGATGTAGTGTATGTGACATCATTAATGAGGACACATAAGCGAAAACCAACTAGGATAGAAAACTCATCTACGGGGCAAACTAAGCAGACATGGAAAGTCATTTGGGCTGGATTGGGATTCTGTAATACAGTAAATAAGATACAATATGAATAAGATACATTATAAATAAGATACATTATAAATAACTATGCAGTTAATCAGCACATAAAGTAGAAAAGTCAAAGTCACATAATTAAAATGATATTGAGCGGGTTAACATTGACTTCAAGGAGTAGAATGGGAGCAAACAAAAATCATCATCTTCACCTTCGCAAAACAGACCGTACCCTGTTCTTTTCCGAGGACACAAGACTTGATGCGAATTTCTTCCTCGGAGACTGGTGTGCACAGTAACGTAAAATGCAATATTGCACTTATTTTTTGGTTTTATTAGATGAGAGTTGCACAGAGCGAGGTCTGTAGAAGCCATAGTCATGTGTCAGGTCCATCACTCAACAGATAAAATGGTGCCTGATATTTCCCTTTATCTCATAATGAGCTCCATTAGGGTTCTGTTGTGGTTTCCGCCATTGAGAAAGCAAGAATAGTGCTGCATGCTGTGCTATTCCTGCCGTAAAAAGTGATAGAGACTCTGATGGGACAGCCCAAATAAAAGGCCAACCGCCCATCCTGCCCTCCCGATACTTTCCTCTATAAACTTCTATCAAGTGGCTTTTGTAAAATTTGACCTATCAATAATAATATCAGATGGCGGAATTATTTATCTATTAAGGCAGTTTTGGCAAAATCTGGCTATGCCATAATACTAATATGTGTTTATTATATATGTGCTAACTACACGGCACTATTATTTACTTATAATATGGCGGTATTATTTAGCTATAATTTGGGTAAAATGTGACCATTCAATAACACTATTGTATGCTCATTATATCAGGTTTATTTTACATGGCGCAATAATTTGGACACTGTATGGCAGCATTATTGAGCTACAATGGCTGTAGCTTTGATAAATACGGCCATGCCATAAAACTATTATATGGAAATAATACTGCAGGAATCATTTACATGTGGCGGTACTATTTATCTACGACTACTGTGGTTTTGGTGTAATATGGCCATGCAGTGACATGATTAGATGTTTAGTCTATAGGACTAATATGTGTACAGTATACGGTACTATTATTTGCGCTTTGTATGGCGGCATTATTTTTCTGCTTTGGACTATATTTCTTTCCTTTTTTTGTTCTCTTCCATAAATTAATTTTCCGGCGACTCCACAGTCTTTCATCCAGTCCTGGGGATAGCTCCAGACAACTAGTGCTGCTTTAACTAATTTGCACAGTCTCATAAAGAACGGCTGTAGATATTGCTGACGATCCGTTCTTCGCGATGTTGGAAGCACTAATGACACTTAGGTGACCGATATCCCGTGCAGTCCTATATATAGCAGGATATGTTATCAGGAGGTAATTACATCGCCAGTACCTGGCGGATAATGAGAGCCTGTAATTAAATGTGCCGCTTCTTAAGGCAGAGAAAATAATCCGTGAGAGTGTAAATCCACTCAGTGCAGCTGTCGATGGTGAACCTCAGACGTCGGAGACAAAGACGAGTCTTGTAAGATGTTGTATCAGCAGATCACAGCTCATGTAGGGGGTATAATGGAGAGGGGTGTGATGGGGGGCCGTGCCCATGGGAGCACAGTAAACACTTCGCCCATTAGGGACTAGTGAGAGGTGAAGTTTCTAATCCTGACCGGCAGGCCCCACTTATCCTATAATGTCAGGTACCCCAATTTATTATGGCACACAACCTTGATCTGAGATGAGTGAATCTCCCCAAATTTCCTCATGGCGAGTAACTTACTAAAGATTTAATCTGAATAAATTTGGCCTAAGTCAAAGAAGCCCAAATGATCGTGTGGAAGGGGTTAAAATACTGAGTAATATCTCTTTATACTCACCCTACTTCACCCGTTCTCACGCCGCCTCCATCGCTCGTCCAGCCCCTGGGCCGTCCTTCCCTTCTTATAGGAGGAGAAACAGAATCCCGGAGTGGAGGGTCAAGGACCTGTGAAGGGTCGAGGACCTGCGGTGGCAGCAGAGGCGGCAGGAGAACAGGAGACGAGAAGATGAACGCAAAGTTTTTGTTTTATTTTAACCTTTTTCCAGCCAAAAACAGTTCAAGCGAGTTGATTTCTAAAAATTTAAGATTCACCAGAAATCAACATTTCCTGGAATTTCCCAGAGAAATCTATTTATTTCCAATCAATTCACTCCTCTCTAATTGGCCCTTTAAGCAATCACTGCACTCATAATTAGTTTTTCTTATAATTGGGGGGTCTCTAATTTTGACAATTACTACTTTTTAGAACAGTTCATTCCTAATAAGGAGATCACAAACTTTCCTCATTGCTTGGCTCCCCAGAGATGATTTCTTATCCAATGGGAAATCTAGCAGTAAGAGTTCAATTTTCCTGCAGCTCCCCCACAGGGGACTTGAAGTACTACATGATGCCAATCACACCAATAAGCTGTGTCTGTAATGCAGGTCAGGACAGGTCCTCCAGATAAGGAGGTTCTCTTCATAACTGCTCCCCATTATGGCCAAGAGATGACAATCCTAAACAGAAGACCCTCTAACAACCCGGAATTATCCAAGATGTTACATAAAAATGGGTTTTCCTACAGTCAACATTTATCACCTATAGACTGAAAAAGGGATAAATGAGTGATCGCTGGAGGTCCCAACCAAAACTAGAATTGAGATCCACAGTCCTCCATTACTCCTTGCCACTAGATCTTGGGATCCCACAATGTGCCCAACCAGCCCTCGGGGTCGGTGGGATGATGTCATGATGTGGGTCAAGGCCAATGCGGAAAAGGAAGACCAGTTCTGGAGCTTAGGGAGCAAGTGAAGAACCGGCGTGCAGCTGCGCCCGTAGGAACAGATGAGCGGACAAGTGAGTAAAGCATTATTGTTTTTAACCTCCTTCATAGCTCATCCATTTATTTTGGGAACTGCAGGGCATAATTAAGACAATCAGGGCACAAGCCATTAATTCAATATGAGTCAAATCTCCTTGCCAAATTTGAACAAATCTGCTGAATGTGAATTACGGCTGTTTTCATCATCTCTATTCTCTACCCATCAGTGATCATATCGCTACAGATTTATCAACTCCCAACCTAATCGCTATGGCACACAATGGCATTACTGTGCTCCCTACTATAATTCATAAATTCATAGACAGAGAAAACACATGAGGATTGGACGCTGCACCAAAAAGGACGCAGGATCAGTTTTGCCTCAGTATTTTTGAGGACCCTGATAAGATGTAGAATGAGCAGAATGATCTGAGCAGTGACCAGGAATCTAGCAAGCAGAGGAAGCGGTGCAAGAGAAGCGATTTCCCCAAGCATCAATTTCTTTGGTGTCTGAAAATTTCTTCCTTAGGGCTAGGTACAGGGCTTGAATATGTGCTGGGGATAGGGATAGGGCTTGGATAAGGGCTGGGGATAAGGATAGGGCTTGGATAAGGGCTGGGGATAGAGTTAGGGCTAGGGATAGGGCTTGGATAATGGCTGGGGATAGGGTTAGGGATAGGGCTTAGATAAGTGCTGTGGATAGGTATAGGGCTTAGATTAGGGCAGGGGATAGGGCTTGGATAAGGGCTGGGGATCAGGTTAGGGCTAGTGATAAGGGCTGGGGATAGGGATAGGGCTTGGATAAGGGCTGGGGATAGGGATAGGGCTTGAATAAGGGCTGGGGATAGGGTTAGGGCTTGGATAAGGGCTGGGGATAGGGATAGGGCTTGGATAAGGGCCAGGGATAGGGCTAGGGATAAGGGTTAAGGATGGGGCTTGGATAATGGCTGAGGATAGGGTTAGGGCTAAGGGTTAACGATAGGGATAGGGCTTGGATAATGGCTGAGGATAGGGATAGGGCTTGGATAATGGCTGAGGATAGGGTTAGGGCTAGGGATAAGGGATAGGGATAGGGCTTGGATAAGGACTGGGGATAGGGCTATGGATAAGGGTTAGGGCTAGGGATAGGGCTTGGATA
>VIAB01005354.1:98232-111946 GCA_009801035.1 Oophaga pumilio | reverse complement strand
CGCCAGTGGTGAATTTGCCAATCCTAGTGTTCTGTAGCAAATGCCAAGCATCCTGCACGGTGTTGGACTGTGCGCACAACCCCATCTGTGGACGTCGGGCACTCAGACCATCCTCATGGAGTTGGTTTCTGGCCGTTTGTGCAGACACATGCACATTTGTGGCCTGCTGGAGGTCATTTTGCAGGGCTCTGGCAGTGCTCCTCCTGTTCCTCCTTGCACAAAATTGGAGGTAGTGGTCCTGCTGCTGGGCTGTTGCCCTCCTATGGCCCCCTCCACGTCTCCTGGTGTACTGGCCTGTCTTCTGGTAGTGTCTTCAGCCTCTGGACACTACGCTGACAATCACAGCAAACCTTCTTGCCACAGCTCGCATTGAAGTGACATCCTGGATGAGCTGCACTACCTGAGCCACTTGTGTGGGTTGTAGAGTCCGTCTCATGCTACTACGAGTGTGAAAGCACAACCAACATTCAAAAGTGACCAAAACATCAGCCAGAAAGCATTGGTACTGAGATATGGTCTGTAGTCCCCACATGCAGAATCACTCCTTTATTGAGGGTGTCTTGATAATTGCCAATAATTTCCATTTGTTGTCTATTCCATTCTAAGTGGACAGTTTGATTTCACAGAAGTTTGATTTACTTGGCGTTATATTCTGTTGTTTAAGTGTTCCCTTTATTTTTTTGAGTAGTCTACATATATACGGTATATGATTTTTTTGTATATTTCTTAGTGTACCTTTACTAATTGGGAAAATATGTATTGAAAGTAACCCCACACTTAAGGGAATCTATTAAGGGAATCTATTAATAAGTTCAAACTTCCATAGCTGTGGGCATGTAGATCATAGAAAGTTAAAGAAAATGATAAACTGATATCTGCAATCTGATATCTTATTTCTTTTTTGTGTATTAGAACAACATAAAAACAGAGAAAAAAAAGGCAAACTAGACATAATTTCACACAAAACCCCCAATATGGGCCAGACAAAATTGTTGGCACCTTTCCGAAATTGTGGGTAAACAACTTTGTTTCAAGCATGTGATACTTGCTCAAACTCAGCTGTGGCAAGTAACTACCAAGTGCTACCAAGGTTTTGTCCCTCAGACAATTTTGAATGTTCCTGGTAGATTTTTTTCAAGCTGATTTCAGAAATAACTTCAGATTTTTCCTATCACGTAAGGTTTTTGAGAAATGATAGGAAACATTATAATATTCTGTTATAATTCTAAAAACTCATATATGAACTTTTTCTGAAACAGTATATTCTGAATTTTCCACTGAAATAACAAATCGCTGATCTACACATATGCAAGCACTTATTATGCGAATTCCGCGCAAGAACAGTGAGTCATTCGGCTGACCGTATGTGGAGCATACCACATTTCCTGGGCAGGGGAGGAATCAAAAGACAATACTGACATTACAGCAGGGGATCAAATGAAAACTGGGCACACTCTAATGGATAGTGTGAATAGAACGAAATTTATTACGTACAGTAGTCACTTTGTCAAACGTTTCAGTCTATGTAGACCTTCATCAGTCAGCCAGACGCTCTATATTATGATTTCATACTGCAGCTCCTTCAGTCAGCATCTAGCGATCATCACTCTGGACAATTCCTTTCTCCTGGTATGTGAGATTCTTCTTAGTGTACATATTTTTACAAGGTACCACACTCCCATCTTATCACGCCTGTTTATCACTACAGCTACCATCGTCAGCACCTCTGACCACTACCTTACTTACCAGAATAGATTGGTATGTTTCCTCTGTTATTATAAATATGCCCTTGGGGCACTATACACCACTTAAGAGCACTGCATCTATTATGTTCTATAGATTCCATGCAGTTAACATACTAACTGCCACTGACTAAGACAGCTATCACTGTCACTTAGGTATGTTCATTATGAGTATTTTCTATTGTCTCTAACAGTCTTTATTCACTGAATCCTATACGATTGCTGAAGCATAATATTGGTTGAACCTTCCTGTTATTTAACTGCATAATATATATGACCCTGTAATTCTTTTGTATATACCTTGTTTTGTATTTTCCTCAGATATAGAAATATCATGTTCCCCCCTTTTTATGTTCTCTTGTTATAACTCCTTTTTGATTGTAGTACACTGATGAAGGTCTACATAGACCAAAACATTTGACAAAGTGACTACTGTAAGTAATAAATTTCGTTCTATTCACACTATCCATTAGAGTGTGCCCAGTTTTCATTTGATCACTCAAGGCTTGGAAACCTACTGCGGCACCTCCTTTACTAGGCTGTGCTAACGGTTTTTATATTACAGCAGGGGATCACCGAGGATTCATTTTGTGAGGCAAAATATTTCACTGACTGTTTTTATACAATATTTTACCTCACAAAATGTATTCTCTGCGATCTCAAGAGAGCACAGATGGGAGAAGTCAGCACATGGGGAAAGAGAGAGGGGATAGGTGGGTGAGCACATGGAGGGGAAAGATTCTCAACGCTGCAAAGCTTGCCCTATTATGACATTACCGCCTTCCCGATGCAATAGCATCAGGCCTCCATCAAGTTACTATCATATACAGTACAGACCAAAAGTTTGGACACACCTTCTCATTCAAAGATTTTTCTGTATTTTCATGACTATGAAAATTGTAGAATCACACTGAAGGCATCAAAACTATGAAGTAACACATGTGGAATTATACATTACACTTTACAAAAAAGTGTGAAACATCTGAAAATATGTCTTATATTCTAGGTTCTTCAAAGTAGCCACCTTTTGCTTTGATTACTGCTTTTCACGCAGAAAAGGTGAACGGCTGGACTCTACATGCCTAGTTCCCAACGTGAAGAATGGACAAGGTGGTGTGATGGTGTGGGGGTGCTTTGCTGGTGACACTGTTGGAGTTTATTCAAAATTGAAGTGGTGAGCGGTCCAGCTCACCCCAAACCATCTCGATTGGGTTCAGGTCTGGTGACTGTGGAGGCCAGGTCATCTGGCGTAGCACCCCAACACTCTCCTTCTTGGTCAAATAGCCCTTACACAGCCTGGAGGTGTGTTTGGGGTCATTGTCCTGTTGAAAAATAAATGATGGTCCAACTAAACGCAAACCGGATGGAATAGCATGCTGCTGCAAGATGCTGTGGTAGCCATTCTGGTTCACTATGCCTTCAATTTTGAATAAATCCCCAACAGTGTCACCAGAAAAGCACTCCCACACCATCACACCACCTCCTCCATGCTTCACGGTGGGAACCAGGCATGTAGAATCCATCCGTTCACCTTTTCTGCGTGCAAAGCAGTAATCAATGCAAAAGGTGGCTACTTTGAAGAACCTAGAATATAAGACATATTTTCAGATGTTTCACACTTTTTTGTAAAGTGTAATGTATAATTCCACATGTGTTAATTCATAGTTTTGATGCCTTCAGTGTGATTCTACAATTTTCATAGCCATGAAAATACAGAAAAATCTTTGAATGAGAAGGTGTGTCCAAACTTTTGGTCTGTACTGTATGTGATTCGCCTGAATACTTTTCATTGTAAAAACTGAAGATTTATTTTGAAATGTCGAGTCGGTGTCTCAACAGAAGTGATAATTTCTGCTACATATGCGGAGAATATGCAATGAAAGCACAAAAGAAGGAAATGACTCCACTTGTTAAGAAAGCATATGAACTATACTTTGAATGTTTAATTGGAGATCAGTACATCAAGCTGTGCATCTTGTTCTAGAAGCCTTAGAGCATGGCTGAATGGATCACGACCTTCAATGCTGTTCACTGTCCCACTGATAAGGAGAGAGCAGAGAGATTATGTAACAGATTGCTACTTCTGCCTTACAAATGTAACAGGATACTCAGCAAAGAACAAGAAATCAATAGAATATCCTAATCTTCCTTCAGCCATAAGACCAGTGCCACATGATGAAAGTCTTCGTGTTCCAAAGCCGCTCAAAGTATGGACAATGGAGGACGATGAAGATGAATTAACAATGTCAGTGGAAAATGAAACTGCTGCAGACCCAGACTTTGAGCCTTCTACATCTAATCCACATCTGTTCAGTCAAGCTGATCTGAGTGACTTGGTCAGAGATTTTAAATTGTCAAAGAGGCAGTCAGAATTATTGGGATCAAGGCTACAAGAACGGAATCTCTTATTAGCAGGAACAAGAGTTTCTGTTTTTCGCAGTCGTCAAGAAGACCTTAATCAATTTTTCAACCATGTCGACAGTTTAACCTTTTGCAACAACTTCTTGGGGTTGTTTGGTGCTCTTGGATGCGAACATGACACGAAGGAATGGCGACTGTTCATTGACTCGTCAGTTTTAAGGCTGAAGGCTGTTTTACTACACAACAGAAATATCTATCCTTCTATACCTATTGGACATGCCGTACACATGAAAGAAATGTATGAGAATATGGAGTTACTGTTGACCCACATTAATTATAGAAATTATAACTGGAACACTTCTTGGACTGCAGCTCGGATATACCAAGTATTGTTGTTTTGTGAGTGGGACAGTCGTGCACGAGAAATGCACTATTTCAGAAAGGACTGGCCACTCCGCGAAAACCTGGTTGCTGGACAGAAGAATGTTCAATATAATCCTCTCGTTGATCCAGCAAAGATATTTCTCCCTCCTTTGCATATTAAACTTGGGCTTATGAAGAATTTTGTCAAGGCAATGAACAAAGAATCGGAAACCTTTTCTTACTTGCGATAGAAATTTCCAACAATAAGTGATGCAAAGATTAAAGAATGTATTTTTATTGGCTCACAGATCAGAGATATAATGAATTGTCGACAGTAGCTTTGATGGTCTTTTGCAAGGTGCTGAACAAGTGGCATAGAGAGTCTTTAGGGTATGTGCACACATTGCAGATTAGCCTGCAGCATTTTCTGCACAGAATACACACCTCTTGGCAGAAAATGCAGGTGCGTTTTTTATGCATTTTTGATGCGGATTTGATGTGTTTTTTTATGCGGATTTGTATGCGTTTTTGTAAGCCAAATAAAGACATGTTATTTAACAAAAAAAAGATTTGTGATGTCATTTCTTGTCCAACCTCCTCTTTTACATTTGTCCAACCCATACTCCATTACACACACACAGATAGATATGGGATAGATAGATATGGGATAAATAGATATGGGATAAATAGATAGATATGGGATAGATAAAATGGTACATAAATAGTTAAAGACACACACGCAAAATCTTCACGCAATATCTTTAATTTAAAAAAATGGGAAGGGGGCTCCCGCGCAATTTTCTGTTCCAGAGGGGGAAAGCCAACAGCCGTGGCCAATATTTCTGGCCTCGGAAGGGGTTAATACCCATGGAGCTTCTCAGGCTATGAATATCAGCCAGCAGCTATCCTTTACTGGCTATTAAAATAGGGAAACCCCCCAAAAAAATGATGTGGGGTCCCCCTATAATTTATAGCCAAAAAGGCTACGCAGACAGCTGCAGGCTAATATTCATAGCCTAGGAAGGGGCCATGGATATTGGCACCCCCTTGGCTAAAAACACTTGCACCCAGCCGCCCCAGAATTGGCGCATCTGTACGATGCACCAATTCCGGCACTTTGCCTCTCTATTCCCACTGCCGTGTAGCGGTGGCATATGGGGTAATAAGGGGTTAATGTCACATTGCTATTGTAAGGTGACATTAAGCCCGGTATATAATGGAAAGGCGTCAATAAGATGCCTATCCATTGTTAATCTTATAGTTTGAAAGAGTTAAAAAAAACACACACACATAAGAATAAAGTATTTTAATGAAATAAAACACGACACGGTTTTTCATAATTTTTATTGTACGCCTAAATCCATTTTTTTAAGCCATCGATCACCTGCAAAAAATAAAAACAACAGTATACTCCCTGTCCAACGCAGTCCCTCTTTAAAACTAGTGTCACATGACAATCTCCCCAATAGAGCGGTCACATCAGCAGATGTGACCGCGCTATAGGCTTCCGATGACACAGTGAACGGAGATAACCCTCCCGCAGTATTATCATCGGAGTTCACTTTACGGCACTACAGCCGTAAGAAAATTCTCACGGCTGTAGTGCCGCAAATGACAGGTGAACTCCGGTGACCTGTCGGCGGCGGAGTGATACAGTGCGGAGGATTATCTCCGTCAATGTATTACCGGAGCCCCTGGAGAGGGGTCGCATCTGCTGATGTGACAGCTCTCCACGGGAGATCGTCGTGGGACAATCGTTATTAATGGGATTTTGTCGGACACAGGGAGTATATTGGTTGTTTTTTTTTATTTTTTTTTCAGGTGAGCGAGGGCTTCGGGGATTAGCAGATTATGGTGAGTATGGACTATATATGTGTGTATGTGTTTTTTATTTTTTTTTTACATTCTACACATCAGCCAGATGATGGGACTACTACTGTCCCATCATTGGCTAATGGTCTCACTGTAGTAGGCATAGCCGGATGGGACTAGTAGTCCCATCGGACAATGCCTGCGCACACACACACACACACACACAGACCCGCAGACCCCCGTGCATACACAGATCACGCAGACACCGGCACACACAATACATGCAGACCCCGGCACACACCATACACGCACACAGTCACCGCCCACACACTATACACGCACACAGTCACCACCCACACACTTCCCTCCTACCGGTCTGCAGCGTTTCATCCGCAGCAAATCCGCAGATCTTTTTTACATCTGCGGTTTTGCTGCAGATGTGCCCGACTCAATGCAAGTCATTGGGTGCAGAAATGCTGCAGATCCGCACAAAGAATGACATGCGCACAGCAATTTTTTTTTCCATAGTTTAACAATGTTTTGATACACACTTGCGGATTTATTGCGGATCTGCAGCGGAAAATCTGCTGCGGATCCGCAATAAATACGTAACATGTGTACGCAGCCTTAAAGATGTGACCTTCAACTTCCTTGGCAACAGCAGGGCACCGAACATTGAACAACTTGTGGGAAACATGCTCACAACATATCATTTGATGAAATGCAATATGTCACTAAAAATGCATTTTCTTCATTCTCACTTGGACTTTTTTTCCAGCTAATCTTGGTAGCGATGAACACAGTGAAAGATTTCACCAATATATTGTGCTGATGGAGAAAAGGTACCAGGGAAAGTGGAGTACGTCAATGCTGGCTGACTATTCCTGGAATCTTATTTGAGAAGCATCTGACACGGATAAACGAAAGTCGTCTGCAAAACACTTTTGAACAATTGCTTTTGCTACTGACATCGATGCACATGTATGTAGTGTCTCAGACATCATAATGTAGACTATAAACTGTTGTTTCTTAAAAACCTTACGTGATACAGACTTTTGGGGCACATATTTGTGTTCAGCATATCAAAATCTACAAGATACAATAAAATTTTCTCAGGGGACAAGGACTTCCCTGAAATTTGTTGAGCAGTGTAACAGGTGTGGGCAATATGAAAATCACACCTGAAACCAGAAAAAAAGGGCAGAAGTTGACTCAATCTTTGCATTGTGTCTCTGCATGTGCCACACTAAGCGCAAAGCATCCAGAAATTGATGGAAACAAAGCCATGGAGAGTTTTGAAGTGGTCAGCAATAAGTCCGGATCTAAATCCCATTGAACACCTGTGGTAAGAACTTAAAATTGCTGTTGGGAGAAGGCACCCTTCAAATATGAGAGACCTGGAGAAGTTTCCAAAAGAAGAGTGGTCCAAAATTCCATTTTAGAGGTGTAAGAAGCGTTGAGGGTTATAGGAAGCGATTAATTGCATTTATTCCAAAGGGTGAGCAACCAAATATTAAGTTAAGGGTGCCGACAAATTTGTCTGGCCCATTTTTGGGGTTTCATGTGAAATTATGTCCAAGTTGCCTTTTTTCCCTGTTTTTTATTGGTTCCAATTTAGGGTACAGTACGCACAACTTTCTTTAAAGGGGTTCTTTTGGCAAATGACGTTGATGACCTATCCCTAGGATAGGTCATTAATATCAGATTAGTACCTGCACTCCTGCCAATTAGATGTTATAATCTCTGCATATTGTATGGAGAGAAGCAACTAGATGGGTTCTGCCTGGGAGTATGCATATCACATACATCACTGCAGTTTCCGGCTCAGAAACTGGCAAATCCTCGCAGAGCACAGTGTGCGCTGGGGAGATTCATAAGTCTGCAGTCACACAAAGTGACTGCAGATTTATCAATTTAGACTGAACAACCCCTTTAACATTCAGACTGAAGAAAGAGAAGCTAGCTTGAATGTGACCATAAGTATGCAAATCATATAATCACGTGATGACCGATAGAACCGACAAGCAGATAATATTCTAAGATACAGTGCTTGACGAAAATTAGTCCTGGTCTTTTAATGATAACGCATTGGATTTGTATACATGATTGGTGAGCATTTGGTTTCTAGCTTTTGGTGGGCTCAATGTTCCCTCATCTGACACTGGAGATTTACTGACTGTGGTTATGTATGTTAACATTATTCTATTCTTCTCCTTCTAGTTTTACAAATGCTTCCTGTTACTCTTTAACTGTCATCCGTCATCGCCGATTGATGGGAGATCCTTATGCCAATCAAACCTAACTGTTATTCAGCTCAACCAAAGACACAACAGCAGCGTTGCCCCTAAAGAAACAATAATCCCCGGAAGCGCCGAGAATGATCCATTCATATCAAGTCAAGAAAAAGAAACATATGACTTAAACCAACGCATCTCAAAGCCAAATGAAGACAATTCTGTTATGTGAATTCCTTTTAATGATTTCTTTAGATGTTTATCAATGAAGTTAATTTTATATGAACCAAAGGAATGAAGGTCATGTAAGATTTGCTATGAGGGAACTAAAAGCATGTCAACAGCCATTACGGATAATATTGTCATGAGTTATATGTATAGGCTGGTATATCCAACTATGAGTATGAGCTGTACACAGATAACTGATAGAATCTGAGGCAGATAAAATAGTTTGATACCAATTGATCAAGTCATCTACTGAAAACATTTGCATATCATCAAGACAATGAGACTTTATTATGCAAGACTGGTGTACTTTGTGAGGATTAGATACAATGACTTGTGCGTGTATTCTATAGATTTGTTTCTCATTTCATAAAACCCTTTAAGCAAATGTGATGTTGCATGATAAACAGTGTTATTCTTGGGTAATGATTTAAGACCTTTCTAAGAAGGGTTTTTGGCTCAAATGTTAGGGAACCTGTCATCAAACTTTGGTTATTAAAAGACCACCAGGATGTAGTAGGACTCATAGATAGGAGCTATTTTGTACATGTACAGTACATATGTTTATCTTCTCCATTCTAGTAATCACAATCACGGTTCATGCCTTTCTTGTCATTTGGGTGGTGCTGCAACATCAACTAGTTATGGCCTCCCTGTTGTTATCATTACTTTCTCCCTCTTAACTGACATCCGAATCAACACAGCTAGAGTTGACTTAACATCCCTGACATGAGATCAACCAAGGAAGAGTGGGTGAGCTAACAGCAAGACGAGCGTGACCAGACCCTGCTGTGGCATCACCCAGGTGACTATTGAGAGTTGTGTAAGGCGGTTTTATGACTTAAATTTTTCAATCCTAGTAACAATGCTAATTTGAACATGGGGGGCATCTACCAACTTATCTATGAGCTCAACTTTGATACGATATTCCATCAAAGTGAAGTTTGTCGGTATAAAATGGCAGTCCAAATCAGGCACCGCACCTTGTATCGCACATAGCCCTAATAAATTTAGACTCTTAGTGTCCAAACCCACTGCTCTATTTGCCATAAATCATTCTTTATTTAGATTTGATAATGAGATGCTCACTGCACCCTTGTCATGGCCAAGCAGATCACTGAACCTTCCCATCTACTTGTTTTGCATCTATCTTCACCTCACTTTCTTTGATTTCAGGAGCCAGAAAAGGGAGGAGACTGATGAAAAACAAGTAGGTGAGAAGGTGTACTCAATTTCTCGGACTCACATATCTAACATATCTGAATAAAGAACAATTTCTTGTTAATAGAGAAACAGGTGTGAAAAAAAAACCTTCTTAATAGGGCTATGTCCTCTAAGAGGTGCTGTGTTTCATTTGAAAAGTCATTTGGTGTGAAAGACTCCCTTCAATCTAATAACAAATCTATATTTATAACCTAAGTTTTAGTAGTCAGAATGCCCTGTTATCAGTAGATGTGGTTTGTTTTCTAATGGTGTTGGACGTTAACTATGGTGTGAACCTAATAAAGTAACTACTTTTTTTCCCCACTTTTATCCTGTCCACAATATAAGACCTCCTTCACATGCTTTGGTGATTCCTGTACAGGAAAAACGAGTACTGGTGAGATCCGTGGTCCGCGTGCCATCAGTATGTATGTACAGTGAGTACGGAAAGTATTCAGACCCCTTTAAATTTTTCACTCTTTGCTTCATTGCACCCATTTGGTAAATTCAAAAAAATTATTTTATTCTCATTAATGTACACTCTGCATCCCATCTTGACTGAAAAAAACAGAAATGTAGAAATTTTTGCAAATTTATTAAAAATGAAATACTGAAATATCACCTGGTCATAAGTTTTCAGACCCTTTGCTCAGTATTGAGTAGAAGCACCCTTTTGAGCTAGTACATCATCATCATCATCTGCCATTCTTCCTTGCAGATCCTCTCCAGTTCCATCAGGTTGGATGGTGAACATTAGTGGACAGCCATTTTCAGGTCTCTCCAGAGATGCTCAATTGGGTTTAGGTCACAGCTGTGGCTGGGCAAGTCAAGAATGGTCACAGAGTTGTTCTAAAGCCACTCCTTTGTTATTTTAGCTGTGTGCTTAGGGTCATTGTCTTGTGGGAAGGTGAACCTTCGGCCAAGTCTAAGGTCCAGAGCACTCACTCTGGAAGAGGTTTTCATCCAGGATATCTCTGTACTTGGCCGCATTCATGTTTCCTTCAATTGCAACCAGTCATCCTGTCCCTGCAGCTGAAAAACACCCGTGTTGCATGATGCTGCCACCACCATGTTTCACTGTTGGGATTGTATTGGGCAGGTGATGAGCAGTGCCTGGTTTTCTCCACACATGGTGCTTAGAATTATCACCAAAAAGTTCTAGCTTTGTCTCATCAGACCAAAGAATGTTATTTTTCATATTCTGGGAGTCACTCTTGTGTTTTTTTTAGCAAACTCTATGCGGGCTTTATATGTCTTGCACTGAGGAGAGGCTTCCGTATGGCCACTCTGCCATAAAGGCCCGACTGGTGGAGGGCTGCAGTGATAGTTAACTTTGTGGAACTTTCTTCCACCTCTCTACTGCATCTGTGGAGATCAGCCACAGTGATCTTGGGGTTCTTCTTTACCTCTCTCATCAAGGCTCTTCTCCAACAATTGCTCAGTTTGGCTGGACTGCCAGGTCTAGGAAGATTTCTGGTGGTCCCAAACTTCTTCCATTTAAGGATTATGGAGGCCACTGTGATCTTAGGAACCTTGAGCACTGCAGAAATTCTTTTGTAACTTTGGCCAGATCTGTGCCTTTCCACAATTCTGTCTCTGAGCTCCTTGGCCAGTTCCTTTTGACCTCATGATTCTCATTTGGTCTGACATGCACTGTGAGCTGTGAGGTCTTATATAGACAGGTGTGTGCCTTTACAAATCCTATCAGTTTAACTAAACACAGCTGGACTCCAATGAAGGAGTAGAACCATCTCAAGGAGGATCACAAGGAAATGGACAGCATGTGACTTATTATTAGTGTCTGATCAAAGCGTCTGAATACGTATGACCATGTGATATTTCAGTTTTTCTTTTTTAATAAATTTGCAAAAATTTCTACATTTCTGTTTTTTTCAGTCAAGATGGGGTCCAGAGTGTACATTAATGAGAAAAAAATGAACTTTTTTGAATTTACCAAATGGCTGCAATGAAACAAAGAGTGAAAAATGTAAAGGGGTCTGAATACTTTCCGTACCCACTGTATGTGACATCCGTGTGTCCATTTGCTGTATGTGTGTCATCATTGTGCACGTGTGCATTATGCATTTTGTCTGTGCAGCTGTTAAAATACTAACATGTCTGAGGGTTTGTCACATAGACACTCGGTCCGTGTGAAAAACCTGACAAGAGTGCGCCATCATTGAATACAATGGGTGTGTGTGTGTGTCAGTTTTTGCGGCCTTTAAAAAACGAAGAGCATATGGACACAAAAAAAGGACGTGTAAAGAAGGCCTAATGCAGTACACATAAGTCAGTATTTCAACAGTATTTGAAAGCCAAAGGCAAAGAGGCTCCACATCACAGAACTGGTGTGTATATTTAATTTATAGTTCCTCTCTGTAGATTCCTCTACTGATTTAAATATACAAATACTGATGAAACAGTAACTGACCAAGAAGCTAACGTGTGAATAAAGACTGAATAGTATGTCCGTGTTTTACATACTAACACTGGTTACGTAATGCGTTCATGGATTTAGAACATGTACTTATTATAGTCAACACATGTCCTCTCTTAATCTGAGCAACGGATCTAAACTGAACTTTCAAGTCTATGGGTTTGTGAGTAACCTAAACTCTGGTAGGAGACACCTCCCTCAGTTTTTTGCTGCATACAAGAAAAACTAATGTGAGGCATCATTCACAAGTTCGATATTTCCATATAAGAGAAAAAGGACAGATTATTCTGATCGATTCTGATCACCCTGTGGTCCGAATATCATCCAATTTTCTTGTATGTGGAGAAATAAAAAAAAATCTGCACCTTCTCCATTCTGACAGTCCGTGAAAATCGGACCACACTCGGATGTTATCTATCAGAGTGTTGTCTGATGTTTTCACAGATTCATTGACTTACATTGTCGATTTTGAGCTAACCCTCGTATCAAAGTCGTACATGTCTCTGTGATTTTCATGCGGACATGTGAATGGCCCCACAGACTATCACAGGCACGAGTGCTGTCCGTGAGTAACACAGATAATAATAACAATAATCTTTATTTTTATATAGCGCTAACATATTCCGCAGCGCTTTACAGTTTGCACACATTATCGTCGCTGTCCCCGAAAGGGCTCACAATCTAGATTTCCTATCCGTATGTTTTCTTTGGAGTGTGGGAAGAAACCGGAGGAAACCCACGCAAACACGGGGAGAACATACAAACTCCTTGCAGATGTTGTCCTTGGTGGGATTCGAACCCAGAACTCCAGCGCTGCAGTGCTATCCACTGAGCCACCGTGCTGCCCATATGATAACACTCATATGTGAAAATTGGACCTGTATGAGGCCTTACACTCATAGCAAAAACTGACATACTGGCAAGACAGTGATGACAATCTAATTTAAAACACTAATGAAAATCTGTCTGTTATTTTTTCACATGAGAAAAAAACAGATATCTGAATATGCTACTGCTCAGGTGTGACCGGCGTCATCTTGGTGGAGACAATTTTTTTTCCTATAGCAAAATGGCGCAGGTGGCGCATGTGCAGTAGCATCTATCGGTTCCAAATTAAGCTAATGCGCAGGAGAGGCCGGCACCATTTTGAGGAAGAATTTTTTTTTCTAAAGAAATTTATATGACTAAAGAAAATTAAAATATGGATATTATAGATCTGACCATGCTACAGCGCAGGCGCCGGAGCCTGCATGATGGCTGTAATTTTCTTTTTTTCCAAACAATAGCATATATAGTATGTAAAATAGGTGGCAGGTCAGTGAGGGATCAGTGACCTG
>VIAB01005354.1:49217-63359 GCA_009801035.1 Oophaga pumilio | reverse complement strand
AACTTGTTCTGAGAAGCCCATGCACTTGCTTGTTAATGATGGCACTTCTAATGTATCACTTTTAAAAAGGGGACTTATTTGTGTCAAGCAGAAGAAAAATAGAAAGGAAAGAGAAGTGCATCTAGGAAGTAGCAGTGATGGGATGAATACACATTATTCATCAATAAAGGATTTTAGGTTCCCCCCCCAAAAAAAAAACGATGAGACAATTGAAAAAGAAATCACTGCCCTGACTGAGGTTTTATCCAGTTCAGGCTAAATGACAGCGTCTTTAAGTGAAGATGTGTTAATAAGGAAAAGTAGATGCTGCCAAGCTTTCACGACAGGCCCATAACACAGCTGTCACTCTGCATGCTGAATGCTGGATACACACAAGGGAGAGAGCGTTTCCTGGTGAAACTCGGCTAGACTGCTAATAGTTACAGGACGGCAACTGTTAGTTTACAAAGTTACCTACATTGTATAAAATAATTTTTATATACTTCTGGAGTTTCCCTGAGTCTTCAGCTTCTGTGAAACCTATCAATCTTGTCCAACTTACTAAAATATACAATTACAAGCAGTACATCAGTATTTTTATGCTATAAAAACCATGGGATAATTCATAGAAAATAGAGATCAGACTATCAGAGTTAGCTTTCATACCAGAGGTAATATGCTACATTAGAACATTGACACCTTTCTCTCTTTCACAAAAGGAAAACATGTAATAATTTTCATTCTCTAAAAAAGTCTCAATTATAATTTTCAGGCAAGGGGTCATGCAGTATTAGATAGTCACGGGTTTACCACGACAGAGAGAAGCCAGAAGACTGCAGTGTCTGATTTCTCCTACTCCTGCACTGGATAGAAGCCCTTCACATTCATATTAAACAGTGCAGGTTTCTTTTAGCTGTGAAGGGGTTAATCTGCTCAGTTGAGTGCTCTTGGAAGCTTTCCTACATTAAGGCTTTCAGCTGTTCACTGTTAGCCACTCCCACACACTATATAATCTGGGCCCTGGCAAGCACTCATTGTCAGTGATAGCTTCATGCTGCATGGTTAGGAAATGGTGGTTTGTTGTTGTTTGAGAAGGGTTTGGTGGATTTATCTGTGACTGTTGCTAGGTTTTGGGTGTATGATAATTCCCTTTCTTCTCCTACTTTGGTTTAACCCCATCCTCCACTTCCCGATGCATTCCTCTGTTGTTCGTGTGAGTATATTTGTATGATTGGCATTTTTTGTTATTCCTGCTCATATTACCTTGTTAGTCTGGTTGGTGTATTACGTTACACTACTACTCCCCTCTGGGAAGGGGGAAGGGTACAGACTGAGGGTGGATTCAGGAGCTAAGGCAAGGTAAGTGGCCCCGGCATCTTCACCATCAGAAGTAGTCCAGGGAACAGGGTGTGCTAGGGCGCCCCTATCATTAGGGACAGGTAAGGAGCCCTGGTCCAGGGACACCCGACAAGAGTCATGACATTGTTATCTCTAATGGTTGGACAGAACATTTAAAAAGTAATTGATGATACAGAAAACTGTGCAGCTGAAGATGCACAATAGCACAGTGCTCTCTAGGTCTGATGTAATATGCCCAGTATGGAAAGTAAAAGGATTTCCGAAGCTAAATGTAGTCCGTGAAACATTGTAGCAAAGTCAGCCACTTGTACTGACAATAAGGCAGTAGATGACCAGAGGACCTTCTTCAACATGCTAGCTGGATCCCCTACATAGCTATTTGCAAACTGCAAACAAGACTTATTATGGCTTGCTTTCAAAAATGGCTTTCTTCCACTCTTAAATATAGGCCAGATTTGTGGAGTACTAATAATTGTCCTGTGGACAGATTCTCCCACCTGAGTTGTGGATCTCTGCAGCTCCTCCAGTGTGACCATGGGTCTCTTGGCTGCTTCTCTAATTAGTGCTCTCCTTGCTTAAAAGGTACCTGTTAGCAGGCTTGTGCACAGTAACCTACACACAGTCTCAGATAGGCACCGTTATACTGATTAAAATGATACCTTGGTTGATGAAATCAGTCTTGTGGTTGTTGTTTAATCTTTATTTTCAGTTTTGAGTTAATGATATGCTTGTGCTCCGGGGCGGCCTGTGGGGAGGGGACTTCATGTGGTGCTCTGATTAACTATTCATAATGCAGGCTGATGACAGGTCACTGATCCCTCAGTGTCCTGCCCCCCTAGTTTACATAAAGAATATATGTACAGGTGTGCAGTGATCATATTGACACCACAGGTGTGTCACAGAACTTTATACCATTGGGCAGTGAAGAAAAAATAATTACATTTTTACCACCAAAATTTTGTTTTAGCCCCAGATTTTACATGTTCACACCGGGAAATTGGTAAAAATGGCACCAAAATTTGTCCCACAATTTCTGCTGAATATGGAAATACCGCATATGTGGCTGTACAGTACTGCTTACAATACTGCGATAATCAGGAGGGACAGAGCGATATCTGCTTCATAGAGCGCAGATTTTCCTAGAATAGTTTGCAGACTCCAGATACAGAGCCCCATAGTGCTAGAAGAGCATAATCCGCCCTGAAGTGACCCCATTGTTAAATTATACCTCTTTGAGAATTTACAGGTGTAGTGACGATTTTGACTCCATGGGTGATTTCCACAAACAAGGAGCAGTGGATACTACCGATTCAAAATTGCAAACTGCCATTGCAATGTCAAGTACATTGCAGTCCCAAGTATGTTGTAGTGACCAGTATATTTTAGTGCACAGTACGTTGTAGTGCCCAGCTCATACACCCGTAAATTAGACAGGCTCTCATTGCTACAGAAATGCCAAACATAAACGCTAAATGTGGTTTAGGCACACTGGAGCTCATAAGGGAGGGGTGCATTTGGATTTGGGAGAGTAGAATTTGCTGAATTTCTTTTGGGGAGCGAGGAGCTATTTAGCTTTTTCAAAGCCTTTGTACTATCAGTAAAGCGGAAGCCCCTATATTTCCGATAACAGATGACAGACCTGAGTGGGGACTTGCTTTTTTTGTGGACTGATTTGAAGCTTTTGTTGGGAACATTTTCCATAACATTTTGGATCACATTTATCCTGCACTCTAAGCTGATCACTTATATTGGGGTTTCCATTTAAATCTCCGTGTGACGTGATTCAGAGAAAACCCCTTAGGGATCCGTTCACTATAATGAGGCAGCAGAGTTAATCTGTACTCCATCTGGCCTCTGTTCAGCGTTGTCCTTTTCAGAAGTGCACAAAACTGTGGTCGACCGCTCTTTTATGCATGCCTAAACAGATGGACATCGCCGGATTATAGGCCAGACGGAGTCCACAGTGCCTTTGTCTACCTAATTATAGGGAATCTTCCCCCATGGGTTCTGTCTGAATCACGTATTTCAGAAATTTACACAGAAACCCTGGTGTAAGCGCTCAGCGTAGAACGCAGGATAAATGTGAGCCGAGCCTTAGTGCAATCTTTGGGTGGCAGAATGAAAACATCTACAGCAGATGAAGAAGTGTTTTTTTTATTTTTTACGCCGTTCATCAAGCGATATAAGAGTTTAGACAAATTTATTCTTTGGGTCGGTGCAATTATAGCTATACCAGATTTATATATTTTTTTCCCGTTTAGCTGCTGTCACACACTAAAAGACGCTTTTTATTAAAACAAGTTTTTGCATCGCCATATTTTGAAGACTTAAATTTTTCCATATTTTTGTCGAGAGTCATGTGAGTTTTTTTTTTATGCCATTCCGCATGTTTCAGAATTGATAAGGCAGCTTTATTCTTCAGGTCAGTACGATTACAGCGATACCACATTTATATTTTTTTTATGTTTTGGCGCTTTTACACAATAAACACTATTTTAAAGAAAAAATAATTATTTTTGCATCGCTTTATTCTGGGAGCTGTCACTTTTTTTTATTTTCCACTGATGGATCGTGTGCTGGCCTGCTTTTTGTGGGACAAGATGACATTTTCAGAGATACAATTTTTATTTACATTTGTCTTTTTTATCACATTTGATTCCACTTTTTGTTCAGCGGTATGCTTTATAAGGCTGTGGTTCCACGGTCCGGAACCACAGCGCTTTGGACGGAGCGGAAATTCCGCACCGCCCAAAGCCCCGCCCCCTTTCTGACGCGCGCTCTTTCCGGATGTGTTCCGGACACCTCCGGAACACATCCGGAAAGAACGCAGGGCTGCATAGCCCTGTGTTATTTACCTTGCGGCGACGCAGCGTCGCCGCAAGACGCTAGGACATGCTGCGGTCTGAAAAGACGCGCCGCATGTCCGGAAACGCAGGTCTTCCGCCTGCGTATTTTTACGCATAGTGGAGACGGGATTTCTTGAAATCCCCTCCACTATGCTGTAACATCTGGACGCTGCGTGTTTGGCGCTGCGCCAACGCACAGCGCCAAACACGCAGCAAATCCGGAGTGTTTCCTTATCGTGGAAACATACCCTTACTGTCAGTTTTGCACTGACACACAAGCTTGTTAGACCATGCTCTGAACTAGCCTGGTGACCAGAGGGTCATTATGAAGGCCTCGGGTCACCATGGCAACGATCAGGCCCTGGCAATGACATCGTGGGGGGGGAGGGATCCACCTCCCTCTCTTCTAAATGCTTTAATCGATATCGATCGCAGCATTCAGGGGGTTAAAACTAAACTAAATTGACAGCTGGATGTCAGCTATGATGTTAGCTGAGCACCCGTTGGCGATTGCATGCACACAGCTCCTGTGCAAGCAAAATCGGCATGACATGCCCAGTACGGTCAAGGTCGGGAAGTCATTCCCTTCCATGACATACTGGGTACGACCAAGGTAAGGAAGAGTTTAAGTATTCTGAGACACACAATTAGACAAATCTAGCAAGTAAAAAAGTAACAGATTTGATCAAAAAGGTTCCACATGTAGGCTCTGTCAATATTGATGCTGATATCAGTTGGGTGGCTACAGTATTTGATATCAAGAATAGCCCACATAGTCCGCAGAGGTATTCTTGTAGTTAAAAAGAAAATCTACTGTAGAAACCTGTGTAAACATGACGGATCCTATTACCGTCAAAGATATGCAACAGGTTTTCTTAGGATCTATATGAAACATATCATTTCTCCACTAAAAATGGAAAGCAAGGGGGTAACGAGTACATCGCTCAATTAAAAAGTATGTATAAACACTGAAAATGGCATGTATAATAGTCCTCAGAGTTACCAAGAGTCATCATACTATGGTGCATTGGAATTCTATGTTTTGCAGTGTGTGTTTTCTTTTATGATCTGGTTGCTTTTCCCATTTTCCAGGCAGCTTTAAAGGTACAGAAAATGAGCTGGAATGAATCACTCAGACGCAAAAGCACAAAACTGGCATCTTAAAACCTTTTATACTCATTCTGTAATATAGGAAATGAAGACTCTCAAGAAGAAATAATAGAAAAAAACAGAATAAAGAAAGCATACAATTTCATTTGACATATAACACACAGAAAAGCATTTCCGTGAAGAGCAATCCCTAAAGCTATTTTTGCAGAAGCTAATTTCATGATAGGGACTTGCTAAAGCTGTATAGGCAATTTCCACATAGTTCCCATGTCTCGTTTTGTAGTAAATAGGTCAAGAAATTGATATTTATTTTTTGAAAGTTTTCCTATCCTCAATAGAACAAAGCATTAAATACTATTTAATTTCATAATTACAGCTTTTGCTGCCCTTCAGAGTGCGTTTGTCTTGAGCAAGCAATTAGGAGACTTGGCTATAGAAAGCCAATTCTGTTTCATGTCTGCACTACATATTTAATGATCAGAAGTGTAAAAATTGTACAAGGCAACAAAATGGTCACACTAAGTATTCCAATACCCAGCCTAATCAGTGTGTCTCCTGATATGATGATACTACCTCATATACCAGGCATTTGGCTCAGGTTAGAAGGCCTGCAGGTTGGGCCAAGAACTTGGGATTTCAGCATGGTCAGTGTTTCACAGTTGTGTGAATTTGGCCTTAGGAAACTCATGTTGTCACACATGTTTAAAATGCCTAATTAAAGAATTTTAAGTGTCCTGTTTAAGAGCTTTCAGATGAGGCTAGCCAACATAGCATTTTCATGTGTTATATGCCATGATACTACAAACTTTTGCATGTAATTTAAAACATCACATGAACATCAAGCTAAAGTTAGGATTTGTCCATATTTCCACAATGTGATCAAGTCTCAGCTTTTGCAGCAATTGTGGTGACACCGCCGCATAATATTGCAGTTTTTGAAAATCGCTGCAAAAATTTGGACATGACTGTGATAAACATTCATCGAGTTTAAGGAATGCTGCTACTCGTCATGTATCTGACGAGCGGGGGTCACCATGCTCCATCCTGTTCCCGTTTAACTCCAGAGCTGGGCAGAAATGGCGTAAAAGCACGAAAAGCCTTGCGTAGCGCAAAAATGTTGAGACTTTTCAAACTTTTTATGCATGTTTTCTGGAGTAGAAGCTTTGATGAATCGGAGCCATAGTCTATTCCAGGTCTACCCTGTAGAGAACGAATGAAAGGTAGTGCAACCGGATAAGACTACAGAAAGATTAGTTATTTTGTTACTATAGACAATCTACCAATTACAGAGAGCATACAGCCATTTAGTGCTGTGGTGTAAAAATATGATGAGTAGTTTCTGAAAATTATAAAATAGTTATGTCAGTAACCAGATAGACCCTGATATACGGTATTTAAAATCTGTCTCAGTAGTAAATTTACCTTTACCTTATTGAATTCATCAGCACCAACACAAGAACTTACCAATTTCAGCTCCAAGTGAAGAGTTCAGTATAGCTCCAGCAGAGGAAACGACAGCACAAGTAGAGAATCCTTTTGGGTACAGTTTATTTAGTGGTATTTGGGGAAAGTACTTTTCCCATCCCAGGTTTGAGAATGGGGGCTCTTTACCGTCCAACGTTCTTACATGAGCTCTCTTTTTCAGGATGCAGAGTAGTTCCGCTGCGCTCAATTTTCTTGAGTTCTGCTTTCCTGAGAAGCTGACACCAAGCTTGTTTGCTCTTAGATACTCTCTCCTAGCTTTCTGCAAGCGAGGTGTCAGCATTTTGGATGAAACGTTGCCTTTCCACAGCTTTTGAAGAAATGATTTGGACATGGTTGAAGAAAAGCCATTCCACTCATCCGACTCCTCAGACATATGCTGTCTTGTGCGCCGTACATTCCTTTGTACTTTTCTGTGCCTAGAATGTGAGTTTTGATGATATCTTGAAGCCATGTTGGAGTTTCTATGGACAAGGGCTTTCTTTTTCTTCTTCGACATGATAAACTCATCTTCGCTTTCAAAGTAATTTTCTACATCGGCTATAGTTTTAAGACTACCTGGGCCGGCTTTAAAGGAGTTCAAAACGTCTTCATTAACAAGACTATTATCATCAATGGCATAAGACAGTGAAGGGTCCAAAAGAGCCCCCATGATTGCTCTCTGCTTTCCTTGAATAGGAAGGAGTTTTTTATCCTCTAAGTAAGAGAATGAACTTGGCACTGGTTCCACTGAGTTGTTGTCTGTAAAGTAGAAAAAGATCACCAGAAACAATAAGCCCCAAGCGCAGATTCCAAATAGCATGAGTTGTTTCCATTGTTTTAGGTTAGGTTTCATGGCTTGGTCTACTTTGGCTTCTCGGTTCTGTGCACTTGAACTTGAAAATTAATCTGTGGCCTGTGAAAATAAAGCAATGTATTCAGAATAGATGCAGAAAGATAAATGCCACCCTGAAATATTTAATGCAATAATCACTGATGTGACAGGTGTTCAGTGCATTAAAGTACTGTACAAGAAGGGACCAGCAGAATTTGACAAGATTCAGAGGAAGACTAAGATATTAAATAACGTATATCATTCAGATATTCTACTAAGTAGTGAAGGTAACCAAGTCACAAAATGAACATATAAATGATTATGGATTCTTTCCTTCTATGAAATTCAATATCTATTGATTAGCATTAGATTGCATTGATACATTTGATTTATATAAGTTTTTATATAAGGATTTGGATTTGTATTAATGAAGACAGATAGAAAATTGTTAAGCCTAAGGGCAAGTGCAGACGAGCGTGTTATCAGTCCAAGTGCGATCAGCTTCAATGACAGCTCAGACTAACAGCATTGGCACTCCGCTGGCCTAACATGTGCGCTCTTCTGATGCTGCTATCTGTGGCGGCCTTTCCTCTACAACGTAGGAAGCGCGGTTGGGCTGGAGAGAGGTGATGGGGATTAGAAGCTAACTACATGCTCCAGAGCTTCTGGACAGTCTTGGTGCAGAGCTTACAAGCTCAGAAAGTGCATGTAAGCACTGAGTGTATTTGGCCAACAATCGCAGACAGCAATGATATCCAATCCCTTATGACAATGAGAAGTAAACAATAAAACATATGTTATATTTAAAACTATAAAGTACATTTGAAAATGTGCATACTAATTAAACATACAGGGGCTTCTCACAAAATCAGAATATCAAAAAGTTAATTTATTTCAGTTCTTCAATCCAAAAAGTGAAACTCATATTATATAGTCATTACAAACAGAGTGATGTATTTCAAGTGTTTATTTCTGTTATGGCTTACAGCCAATGGAAACCCAAAAGTCATCATCTCAGCAAATTAGAATAATTACCAAAAAACATATGCGAAGGCTTCCTTAGCGTTTAAATAGGTCCCTTAGTCTGTTTCAGTAGGCTCCACAATCATGGGCAAGACTGCTGACATGTCCAGAAGGCAGTCATTGACACACTCCACAAGGAGGGTAAGCCACAAAAGGTCATTGCTAAAGAAGCTGGCTGTTCACAGAGTGCTGTATCCAAGCATATTAATGGAAAGTTGAGTGGAAGGAAAAAGTGTGCTAGAAAAAGGTGCACAAGCAACTGGGATAACCGCAATATAAACATTGCATAGCACTCGGACCAGTATTCAACTATGGGGCAGCTCCCATCACCTTTTTTTTCTTGGCTGTATTCTACGTGCGAGTGAAATCGCAGTATGCTGCGATTGTCACCGACACAGACCGAGTCTCGGCGCACTCGCACCCATATAAGTCTATGGGTGCGAGTGACACAGCGCACATAACTCGGATATCATCTGAGTGCTGTGCGATATACGCTGACCCTGGCAATGGAGGAGATAGAGAAATTAGTTACTCTGCCTCCTCCGCAGCTGTGCTCCGATCTGCTCTGTGCGAGAGGCTCAGAGCACAGTCGCATGACACTCGGCTCCCGCACGCAGCAGAGCAGGAGCTGAGCGTTGTTAGCATATTGCATCCGATGCTCTCACATCGGATGCCATACGCTAGTGTGACCGCGGAATACGTGTATTATTGGATGTGGTCTTCAGGAGGCATACTCTAAGCTGTTAATACAAACATATAATATATAGAAGTACAAGCCACTGATATTTGACTAGTCTACTTTAAAGTGTCATTTGTTCATACAAACAAATAATGTCAAGACGATAAGATGAATACCGTAAGTCAGTGTTTCCTTTGGCTGTCATTATTATCTCCCTGCAATGATGGTTGTGAGAATGAGCTGGTGGTCCTAGGGAGAGGTTTATAGTAAAATGATGATGATAGATTTTGGCACATATTCAGCTGTATTGTGGAACCTCGGAAGTAAAAGTGTTATTCTGGGATATTTATACAATTCCAGCCGTTCAGTACGAGGACACAGGCATTTATTTTCCTTTGCTCTTTTGTCTATTAGCGTAGCCCCTGGATAACCCTTGCCACCTGCTGATTTCTCTACATTTATTGGATCGCTTCCTGCCATATAAAACCTGATGATGAAAATATATTACAGCTGCTGAACTCCAGGCAAACAGCTGCACTGTTACTTGACCCATTCTCTTACCACCCATGCCATTGTGCTTTTATTTTTCTCCAAGCTCACATTGGGCAGAAATGCTTTCAGGAGCAAAAGCTTTTTACCTTTAATTTGCTACACGATGTTAACACCAAAATGAGGTTGGAAACAACACTGGTAGTTTTATATTGTAAAGGTCACATAAAAAAATGTTGTAGATATACGGACCGCAGGCGATGTAGAAGAAAAGGAAAATCAGGTCTGCAAAGACAAATTCAGTATTTTCATTCATTATATTAAATGAGAATTATCTGAGAAAAAACCCTACAAATTATAATAAAAAGCGTTTTCTGGCTAAATGCAATTATCGCCACAAGGTAGGCTATAAGGTGAATAATCACTAGGATCTGACTGCTGGGATCCCCACTGATCCAGTGAATAGGGATCCGCAAATCTCTTGTGTGAATGGATGCCTCTCTATTCACTTCTATGGAACTGACAGAAACAGCCGTACCAACAGTCCCATGAAGGTGAATAGAGTGGTGGTCAAGCATGCACACTGCAGCTTAATTCGCAAAGGCGATTTTGGGTCCCCCATTTTTGGATTTGGCAGGAGTCCCAGAACAAAGACCCCAGTGATCATGCAATTAACACATATCTTGTGGATAAGTGATAAATGTATTTAGTGGGGAAACCTCCATTGTAACACCTCTTTTGCACTGAGATACGGTACATTTGGCCATAAACCAACATTTTACAACTCCTAGTCCTCCATAAAAAGAAAGTCCATTTACTGTACATGAGAATAGTGTTCTTCACCCAAATGCTCTCAGACTCCCTGTAAGTGTTTCTGTAGCTCTTGTCTGCAGCAGGTACTAATGTTCTACAGCGATTAGCGACATAGTAAGGGTATGTTCACGTGCAGAAGATTGCTTGCAAATGTCACATTCACTTGAATGGGATTTGCAGACATCCATGTGTATGCCGCAGAAACCGCTGTACTCAGATATATAGGATGGAATTTGAAGAAATTTCAGCAACTAGATAGCGGTGTATGAACATACTATAACAAGAAACCTAATCAGGTGACTCATGTACTATAATTTCACATCAGGCAGAAAGCACGGAATACTGTGAAGTGGAGTCATGAAGCTTTGCTGCCAAAAATGGGATATACTGTATGATATAATGTGACTTATCAGTTTAATATTATTCCATCATTCTTCTTCATAGAGCAAAATCCCTTTAAGAGCTCATTCAGACGAGCGTATTATATGGACATACGCTGTCTGTGTGCGTCATAGACTGCACAGAAGGTACACGCACTCATTATAGGCAATGGCCGGTTTTTCTACATGGAACAATAGTCTTGCAAGGCTAAATCACAGCATGTACTTCTTTGATCTGATTTATGGACCAGACTAGTGCTGACTCAAGTGTTTGCACAGGAGTGTACGGCAAGATCATTGGGTCTGATATGCTAAGGACACTTGGCTCCTGCTCTGCTGCAAGAGTGAGATGAGTGTCAGTGCTCTGTGCTTCCATCTTCTCACATGAGAGAATCACAACACAGCTGCGGAGTAGACGGAGAAAGTAATTTCTCCATCTCCTCCATGGCCTGACTCGGACTGCACTAGGATGGCATCCGAGTGCAGTCCGATGTTTCACACGCACCCATAGACTTGTATGGCTGCGTGTGAGCCGACTCTCGCTGCTAATCGTAGCATGCTGCGGTTGTTCTCTCATGTCTATTTGGCATGAGAAAACAATAGCAGACCTGAGCTGTCCCATAGAATAACACTGGGCAGAGTGCTATCCGATGTTTTAGCCATGTCATATGCTTGTGTGACCCCAGCCTAATAATGAAAATTGTGGTCTGGAACACACAACACAGCTCAAAATAAAGTCAAAATAAGATCTGGGCTTTATCTGGAATCTTTTGCATCACACAAAGACATTGATTCATCAAGCAGTTTTTTCCTACCACAAAACTGCATGAAGTTGCATGAAAATTTTGTGACTTTTAGAGTCTTTATGCCAGGTCCGTCAAGCTCCTCCAATGTTTTGAAAGCTGGTCAGGGCTCAATTGGGACAGAATGTGGCCAAGCTCCCTAATAAATTCATCATAATTTATGTCACTCCAGCTCCTGACTGTAATACATTTCTGACAGTGGAGCATGACGAGCCGAATTCATTAAGGATCACATTCCTGTTAATAAACATGGCGCATTTTACACCAGCTCACACTTCAACAAGTCTGACGTCCAAAATCCTGTTATGGTTATACTATTAGATACTTTTAACAACAGGGGATGTCAAGGCTTGGGACTCAAGTCTGCTGTCACTCTATGTGACTGCAGATTTGTGAGTCCTCACTGCGTGTACAGTGTGCACTGTCAGGATTCTCCGTTGCCGGCTTTGGAAACGGGCAGGCGCTTTATGCAGTGACGTGCCAACTAGACGTGCGCGGCTTCGCTGAAAACAAGTGAATTGAGCGACGCCAGAAATGTCTACTCTGAAAGTGGCCAGAAGTATGCAAATCACATACTTGCGGTTACATGACCGCCCTCTCCCCTCTCTGGAGAGTCCTGACAGTGCACACTGTGAGGATTAATAAGTCTGCAGACCCATAAAAGTACTGCAGATATGAGCCCCAAGCCTGGACAAATCCTTTAATATTCTGTACGTGTTAATACACAACTGTATGACAGTACTAGCCAAATCCCGCTACATACTTTAAGTTGAAGGTGGTATAGGACCATCCTATTGTGCTGTAAATGTCATTGATAATTTTTAAAGAAGAAAAAAGGTGTAGTCAGCTTACCGGTCTTCAGTAAAATCCCCGAGCCTACCAACGCCAAGCACGGATAGTGGTGAACATCCACATCAAATGAGAAAAATGGAGGAAAGAGTGTGATCCAGCTCAAGACGGAGGCGGCTAAAACTTAACAAAGCTTTATTGGACAACTTTAAAAATATATTTGTTCCAAAAAATATAAGCATAGCAAACACCGAGCACCCCAGTAAGGAGGATCAACGCGTTTCAACTAAAAAGCCTTACTCATGATCTCAATCATCATCATGAGTAAGGCTTTTTAGTTGAAACGCATTCTCAATTGATAATTTTTATGCTGTTGTAATTGTTTTCTTTGTAATTGCTTTGCTTATATATATACTAGAAATAGGCCCGATGCTGTCGCATCGGGAGTACGGTGAAGTTAACACATAGATGTCACCGCTATTCCCCACGCAGGCGCAGTAACAGCCGCGTCGTTACCGCGAATGCACAGGTAGAGCAGGTAGAATGCGCAGTTGTGACTGTTACTGCGCATGCGCGGGAATAGCGGTGACATGAATGTCGAAAGTGACATACACATCACCGCTATTCCCACGCATGCGTTAGTAACGACGCGGCTGTTACTGCACCTGTGTGGGAATAGCGGAAACTTGTACGTCACTTGCGCAAGTGACACTGCCGTGGTGCCTTATAGGATTCGGGGACAGCGGCCGGAAGTCCCAATTGGCGATTATATATCAGATATAAATATATATATATATTAACACTGTTTATGGGGCTTTACTCAAGTACTCAGCATCTGGAACATTTAATCTGTTTTGTTTTACTTCAGAGCTATCTACGGTTACTAAATCAACAGCATCCAAAGAAAAGGAAGATGAGGCGTAGACACAGAGGCATGCTCAGGCAATGATTACAGAGTTGAAAACCTTATTAAAAGAGCTGGCAGAGTGTAAGTAGACTAAACTGGCAACTGTCACGTATGATCCGCACATCCCTGGATCTAGACTGGGTGACCTCCAGGCCCAGGAGTGAAATTTATACATCTCAATTAGCTCTGGACAGTTGACAAATCCTAAGAGGATGGGCGAGTGTGACTGCCAGCAAACTGTCAAACAAAGCTTTTTCCCATAACTGCCACCTGAAAGTTTTTTTTCTGATGGATGCTAAAATGGATTATATTGTATGGATGTTTTGATTAGCAGAAAGCTAAAAGATTTACTCTGACATATAAATGAAGTGTTGTGTTTAAAAGTGGCTATTACTTGGAAGATAAGGGCAGCCACCGTTCACTACAGATTGACTGTAATGCATATTGCTTTAACATTTATGGCATCATAGACATCTAAATGGCCTCTGTGTTGAAGGACACTAAAATAATATAAAAACAAAAGGCCGCATGCATAAATGTAGAGCAGTTAAGTGGCAACCAATCAGATTTCAACATTGTTATTCCAATACAAATTATTGAGTAGCAGAAATATGATTGGATGATGGCATAGGAAAGATGTGTATCTTCGTACCGTATTAGCCAGTAGAT
>VIAB01005354.1:21164-46862 GCA_009801035.1 Oophaga pumilio | reverse complement strand
AGGTATCAACCACTGAGGACTCTCAAGTCTAAATATTTTTTGGATGATGGCAGTGAGTGGCATACAAGGTGTCCTGAGTCCACTATCAGTAGGATAAAATGAAGCTCATCCGTCTATTAACATTGGCTAGAGAAAAGTCCCAATGGGCCAAAACATCACATCATGGCAGTAGTTAATGGCATTGTCCTATGTACATAACATCTCCAAGAACTAGGCCTAAGACTGTAACGATACCCACCGACACCCAATCCAGACCATTAAGTCACATCGATATTTTTGGTTGTTAGTGATTTCCTGAGACAGCTAAATATTAGTAGTCATCACTTTGCTAAAAATGCTTAAGAATTTGACGTATTTCACATTAATCATGAAAAGGAAATAGTCAAAAAGGAGTAATTCTGCCCATGTAAACCCATTTAGAGCTCACTTAAATTCTTCAATTAGTTGTCAATAGTTAACAGTTGTCCGAGCTTAGGCTATGAGTCTGCAGGCGCTCTACGTGATCGCCATCTTCTGAATCCTCACAGCGTGCGCAGAGTGTGCTGTGAGGATTCTCCGCTACCGCACTCGGTGCAAATATGTAATCTGCATACATAGAGGGCAGATGTGCAGTACCCAGCCACGACCACTATGCAACTGATGAAGCTGTATCTTACAGCTTACAGCTCAGGACATCCTGCCACCGCCAGCATAAGGAACAGCTTGATCAGTGGAGATACTGGCTGTTGCGCCCCCATTGATCAGATAGTGATGACCCAAGGATAGACCATCAATATAAAAGTCCTGGACAACCCCTTTAACAATCCTGTTCATATGTGTACACATGTGGCTCTTCTAGAAGTAAAATGGCCTCCAATTACAAAATTACAAAACCTTGCCCTTTTCTGTAGCTGTCTACAGCTAAGGCTGATATGAGTAGTGATTATGGCCAAAAAGCACATTTTGACTCTCAAATCGTTGCCTCTTTGTGCAGAAATCATCATCAGCAGTACCTCTGCGGGTATATACCCCCAATACATTGATTCCAGCGGGTAGCTGGAGACACTTATTTTTTCTCTCTGCATAGTGTGTCAATGGATAATTTTCAGAAGCTAGAATAAACTTCCGTAATACAAGTCTCGACACAAATTTATATTCATTTTCATGGGTCCTCAGAGATTTTGCAGAGTTTTGGAGGAATGAGTTTTCAGTACGTGTGAAGAACTGTTCCACGCTCTGTGGTTAGAATATTTATGTCACCGCCATGAATGGCATTTTATATAATTCAGGTATAAAACCTACCTGATAGCCTAGCGCAGCACAACTGGAGACATGTTTCTACCCTTTTACTTGGTAAGATCAAGATTTTAATCAAAGTTCAGGTTATCTAGCATTGCTATATCTGAAGAAAATCCAATCTGAGAATATATAAAATGCCATCCCATAACTGCACCAATATTGTCTCCCCAACCTTTATGTGCGATACCTTCAGATCATTTTCTCTTTATAGTTGGTACAGACACATTCAATTGACTTCTGGAATATAATCCGCCATAACTGAAGTAAATAAAAGTACCTGGACTTCTTCATAATAAATCTTGGCCATAATGTCAAGTGTGAATGCCAGGAAATTACCAGTAATGCCCCAGTAAATGTACAAGGAAATATCTTTCCAAATTCCCCCTTTTTGTCACATATATTCTATTGTGGAATCATGAATGTATTGGCACCGGTTTCAAGGGACTTTCCTTATCTGCTTTTAGTAATTAAATAGCATTAAACATCCCCATAAGCGCGGTAATCTTTATCTTCAGCAGGAAATAGGTAAGGGGTTTTTATATGGGCAACATCTGTTAAGCAGCCGCTTAGCACATATTTCTCTGAAAATTCATATCCGGAAATAATGCTTCCCATGTACATGTCAAGGTTGAGGGAATTTATGAAAAATTATATATAGTATTTGTAGACATTGTCCCACAGCCAAGACAATATTTCTAGAAAATAAATTTCCTACTTACTGGACTTATGAAAAAGCAGCAACTTTTCCCATTAAGTCTCTGTGTGCCCACAATAATGCTATACTGTTCAGACTATACTGTACAGACTTAAATAAAAAAAATAAAAAAAATCTATTTTCATTTTCATTTTTTTTTTCTGGTGGGGGAGCTTTAAAAAAAAACCCTTATTTTGCTGATGCTTTCATGTCTATCCTCTATGTGTAGATGTGTGACTGCCCAACGGTTGTAATTTGGGACTTTTGCTTGCTTGTGTTAAAATGTTGGGTGAGAAATTGGAATCCCTAAACAAATTCAAGAAAAAGTTTAACCCCTTCCTGACAGGTGTATAGAGTGAGCACAGGACCTCTGCCTTCACCTCACCTAGCAGATGGCAGCTCTGCTATACAGCCAATATCTGCCACTAAATGCAGTAACCGGAATTTTCTCTGATCACTGCTGTTTAACCCCTAAAATGTTGCTGTCAATCTCCAAAAGCAAAATGTAACTTGGGAATCCTGTTGAAGGCACCCATGGCTGCCATATTGCTAGTTCTGAGAAGCTCAGCTACATAGGAGGCTATAATACTTGCTATATGCTGCAATACAATATTACAGTATACCGAGCCATCAAGAGATCGCAGGTTCATGTCCTTTATAAAGAGAATTCATTTTATCATTTTAACTTTTATTTTATGAGAACTTAGAGGATAATCATTGTGGTTTGTCCTGATGACGAGGTATGAACACCTTGAAATGCGTTGACAAACAAAAAACGCATCTACATATTTTCTGCCTCTCACCATACTCTGGCAGCGCCGTTTTACATTTACTTCTCTATGTTCACATCTCATCCCATCGGTGGATCTTCAGCATCTTATTTCTACAAGCCACTTCAGGGGTTGTGACTGTCAAAACCCCAACAGGTGAGTAATTCCCTGTTTTTTCCATGTTTCCTGCATACCAAACCCTATTGCGCTTTCTGTCATTCCAGTTTTTACTTCACTCCACAAATTTTTATTTTCTAACTCAGTAGTAGACACAAAAATAAGCAACGTTGTATTATATCTTATCAGAGAAATTCTCAATTCCTGGGTAAAATGTGTATTCGGTGAAGACAGATTGTTACATTACTGAGATAGGAGATGATAGTTACTACTGATAAGATTCTATGTACCATATATACTCGAGTATAAGCCGACCCGAGTATAAGCCGAGGCACCTAATTTTGCCACGGAAAACTGGGTAAGCTTATTGACTCGAGTATAAGCAGGGTATGCATTGTCCCCTCATCACTGTCCTGGTATGTGTGGCTCCCCCTGTCCTGTCCTATGTGCGGCTCCCATTGTCCTGTCCTGCTATATGTGGCTCCCCTTGTCCTGTCCTGCTATGTGTGGCTCCCCCTGTTGTATGCATGGCTCCCCCGATTCCCCCCATCCTAGTATGCATGGCTCAACTCAACACCCATCCTAGTATGAATAGCTCTTCTCATCCTCCCATCCTAGTATGTATGGCTCTGCTCACTCCCCATCCTAGTATGCATAGCTCTGCTCACCACTCCATCCTAGTATGCATGGCTCAGCTCACCCCCCATCTTAGTATGCATGGCTCTGCTCACCTCCCCATCCTAGTATGCATGGCTCTGCTCACCTCCCCATCCTAGTATGCATGGCTCTGCTCACCCCCCATCCTAGTATGCATGGCTCTGCTCACCCCCCCATCCTAGTATGCACATGCACACACACACATTCACCCTCCTCGCACTCACCCACCCTCCTCGCTTGCAGCACCTCCGATGGTCTTGATGCCGGTATCCTTACTGTGCAGAGCGGTCACATGGTACCGCTCATTAAAGTCATGAATATGCGCTCCACGCCTATGGGAGTGGAGAAGCGTGCATATTCATGACTATAATGAGTGTACGCTGCTGCTTCTTGAAAAGTAGATGTGCTACCTATATCTCCATAAGGAGGTTTTATTTATGTCTTGAGAGAAAGCTGGAGACAGAAGCTTGTAGTGCTGATAAAATCTCATCTGATTTATGTGGTGTCAATATAATGTAACTGAAATGAAAATTCCAAAATTTGTGTTCCAGAAGCATTACACTGACAGTCAAGGGCCTCTTTGATCACACAGAGATGAGATTCCTGGTGTTGTGTTTTGGTAATTTATCACATCCCCACATGTTTCCATTATGTGCTGTAGGGTTACGGCTGTCATGCTTACACATTCCATATGCTTGAAATATTTAGAAGGATCAAATATAGATAGGTTCTTAATCCAAAAAACGTTTCCTTAACACTACACTGTAGAAAACTTTAAAATGGAATTTTTGAAATATGAGGACATATACTGAGGCCTATGTACACACCTTTGCAACAATTTATTTTATTGATTCACCTCATACTGCTTTTCCATCAGAGCATGGATGAAATAAAGGCAGAAACTATAATCACCATCTGTAACTCACATTGCTCCGGCTCAAGATGCCTGTAGGCCACATTCACATGTTCAGTATTTGATCAGCCACGGTATTTGTAAGCCAAAACCAGGAGTAGGTGATAAATACAGAGGTGGTGACGTGTTTATATAAGACTTTTCCTCTGATTGTTTCTCTCCTGGTTTTGGCTCATAGATACTGAGGTAAAATACTGACCAAATACTGAACGTGTGAACGTGACCTTAGTATTCCCCGCTGGGACAGGAAGCCATGTCGTCCCATAGTTTGTGGACACTTGAATGCTAGGGTCTGTGATTAGCTGCAGAGGTCAGAAGACTGTAATGGGGCATCATGGGATTTGCAAGTGATGATGTTCCATTTTAGTCTCCTGACCGTTGCAACCAATATTTATCAGTCTTCTTCAGTCAAAGAGAAACTGTGGAAAAATAATTAGACTCCCTATTTATTAACTTACTGGTTACAATGCCACTGCATGTAACCGAACCAGAGGGCTTCAACAATAAATCTCTGACCTCTTAGGGTACGTTCCCACGGTCAGTAAACGCTGTGGGTTGGACGCTGCATAGAGCCGCAGTGTCCAACCCGCAGCGTCCAGACGTTACAGCATAGTGGATGGGATTTCATGAAATCCCATCTCCACTATGCATGCACGGCCGCCTCCGGCCTCCCTGGGTAGACGCACATGCGACGCATCTTTACAGACCGCAGCATGTCAATTTATTATGCTGATATGCTCAGTCTACACAAGATAAAGTCACCCGTACAATGTATTGGATGCGGTGATTCCGCACGGTTCAATGAACACATGCAGAATCACCTGCGTTCAAAAGCCGGCAGCACTTTGGACGGAGCGGACATGTGCTGTATCCAAAGTTCTCCCAGTTTCTGGGAATATATCCTTATAGGTATCTGAATTAGCACATTGAATATGAATTAATTCTTTCCATTAGTACTTCTTCTCCTCCATGCACAGTATATGTCAGTGGTGTGGGTGAGGTTATACAGAGATCAGCATTCAGGAGAAGCCTATCCACAACCCCAGGTTAACCTGCAGGTTATAAAACCAATAACAGCCATTGATTTACAGATAAACCACAGCTGCTGCTGTGTCAAACAGCTGATCCCCAAGTGCAACTGACAAAAACAGAAATTGCTCTGATCTCTGGAGGATATACCCTTGGATTACTTGGTCAATAACAATTGTGGCATCTAACCAGTTAGTCAGGAGGTAGAAAGCTCCCATCTGTGTCCTCTTCACACCCCTTTACAACACGAGGACGGTTATCATGGCACCCAGAAATGAAAATGGGGGCATCATGAAGGCCCAAGTCCCCTTTACAGATACCAGGTGTACCACGTCAGTAAGGTCTAAACTGTAAATATAATAAAAGCCATATGAAAAGAAAAACCTTGATTTGCTGCTCTTCGGCCACTTCGCCTACAAAAAAAACAAGCCATCAGCTCCAGTGATGGAGAAAAATAACAAAGTTATGAGTTTCAGAATATGTTCACATAAGTCAATTTTTTTATTTTGTAAACAGAATAACACATTAAATGAACATATAAATCTGGTATCTCCTTAATTGAACTGACCTTTAGACTAAGGTTTAAGGCTATGTTTACACGTGATGTTTTTGCATTTTTTGCAGAAAGCAAGCTGCATTTTACAGTACTAGCAAAACCCATGATATTTTAGAAATCTCATGCACACCCAGCTTTTATTTTTCCTGACTGAATTTGTGCACTGGAGGGTCTTTGAAAATCTGCAACATGTCAATTCTTTCAGCGTTTTCCAGCATTTTGTACATATAAAAGTAACAAAAAACTGCAAAAACGCAGCAAAAAGCAGAGCATTTGTACTGTCTTTTTGCAGCATTTTTGGTTAATAAAAGTAACTTTATTAACACGTACTGCTGACAAATCATACATGTAATCTGCATCAAAAATACACACAAAAAACGCAGCGTTTGTTTTAACAAAAGTGAAGGTTTCAGCTGCAGAAAAAAAACACTACATGAGAACACAGCCTAACATGTCACACGTTAAATGCAATCAAACAACATCCAAGTACAATAACAGAATTGCTGTTTTGTTTCCATTCAACTGCCAAAAATATATTTTTTTCATTTCCAATAAATTATATAGTCAATTAAATAGTGCCATTAAAATTATAACTCATTGTGAAAATAAACCAAGCCATCATTCTGGCCGCTGCAGGAAGGAATTAAACATGGTTGTCTCATGAAGACAATGCTCTTGTTCTGTGGCCTCACAACTATCATAGCAATTGAGCTCCCCTATCTTTTAATTGTTTTTTACTAAAAACAATCATTTTCAAGCAGACATCATTAATGATCCTTAGAATTGCTATCATGTGTAGCTTGCTATTACCCTACCAGTTCATCAATTAACATTACTTCATTAGAGATTGTTGCAAGCTGTTCATGATTAAACTTCAAAAGTCTTTCCCATATGACTAAATAAAGCAACTATTTTTAACGTACCATTTCCTTCTTTTTACAATCTGTTACATAAATTATTACGTTGGGGAGCAAGTGTTTTAAAAAGCTGTGACAGGTCCTTCAGAATAAGAATTGCTCTCTGCAGTGACTGTCTTCTTTGGCCATTAGAAGGGGTGGCACATATGTCTTAACTGAAACTTGTCAGTCTCCAAGCATGGTTAAACCACCACTATTAGGTCATACAACCTTATTCCTGCACTGAAATGATATGTTTATGGAACTATATAAATTCGCCCATTGGTGGCAGTTTTTCAGCACTTGGGAACCTGACAGATCCCCTATAAGGCCGGGGTCACACTTGCGAGAAACTTGCACTCGGACCGGATTGTTCAGCTGCATAGAAATACATGCAGCCGCACACTCTGGTCCCGAGTGCCGGCCGCAGTGCCGGGTATTGAGGTGCGAGACTCGTGCAAGTTTCTTGCAAGTGTGACCCCGGCCCAACGGCTTATTCCAGCACTACTTACTTACATTTCAGGTGGTGAGCAGATTTGGTGACATCATGACTGATGATATCTGCTGACCATGCATATGTCCCAGGAAATATCAATAAATATTAATTTTATTGTCCCCACTCACAATATGGATCAGTGGAGCAGAAACAAGTCTTGTTTAATAGTAAAAAACAAAGTGGTTAAATTAGGGGTCGTATAATTCTTTGTATGATGAAATTCCATGGATTATACTATGAGGTGCTCCACAAGGGGGAACAGAAACTCTTATCAGAGTTACTGATGATAACTGCACAGCATCTGTTGCACAATAATAAAGAAGGTCACAGTTCAGTCTTCATATCTATATAATATCTCTTAAGTAGAGTATAGAAAGAAGGATAATAGCAGATAGAGATGGTACTGGCTCTACCTGCCCATGTTTTTTGTTATTGATGCATCATTGGATTGATAGCAGAGCATAGAGGAATGAAATAGAGGAATGAAAAACGGGGTGAAATCTGGAAATGTAAATGGCGGCCGAGGAGAACAAAGGAAAGCTGAACGTCATGGTTGTAAATACTGTATACAGTACACATATATACAAGCAATGCTGAGTGTGATAGAATGGAAGGTGCATGGATGGAATAAAAATAGCTGGACTGCTTTTTTTTTAAAAGCAACAGGACGTGCCAAAGTGTGCTATTGTTCTTCTTAACTATTGCTCTTTCTGGCAGAGTAATATTTCTGCGTTGCAATTCAGGACACACGGTCCGTTTTTCACTTTTAATGCCATGTGAAAGGACATGAACTGTCTGTCAAAGACAAGAAAGAACAATCACAGAGATAGCCTTAAAATTTATGAAGGCAACATTTGTGGCTGCAACAATGTTGGTGTCTAAAAGTGGCTATAAAATATTTAGATAAATGTTCTTATTTCCTTGCTTAAAACTAACATGAAAACTTTTGGCGATCAACACCCAATATGTCACACCGAACTTGTGTTATCACACAATCTAAATTTAACTTTAACCAATGTAATTTGATATGCTCATGGCTTAAAGCCTCCCACAGAGAAACGGAGAAATACAATAATTTCAAGAAAACATGGAAACTGGCTGATAACTAGCTGATCACAAATTGGTCATATAACAACACTCTTTTATGACAAGGAAAATGCAGGCCAAGAAGGTTTTTAGCGATAATCGCCTGCTGATAAAACAGTAATTTAGTAAACCTGCAGTAAGGAGACCAGTAAGTGACACACTGATGGAATCAGGGTCTCTGTCTCTACATTAGCAGACAAAAACAGTTGACAGATTCCCTTGAAACACATTTTCATGAAGAAAGTGTCCTTAATGTTGGGCAAATCTTATTTGTATCTACCGGAAACATTTGGTGTAAGTGGCTATAGCTAAAAGTCTAAGGGGTAAGGTTTCTCCTTGTGGAGAGTGACATACCAGCTCTGGCGTGTCGAGGTAAGGAGGCTTATTCGCCGTGCAATCCTCCTCGTTAAAGGGTTGATTGTGACTTGTAGGATCGCTACTTCCAATAGGTGGCGCTATAGAGTACAAGTCCTCTTTTTTTGAAGAGGCAATTTGCATATAAAATTTCCCAGAGGAGCATTGCACGGCGAATAAGCCTCCTTACCTCGACACGCCAGAGCTGGTATGTCACTCTCCACAAGGAGAAACCTTACCCCTTAGACCCTAGACCAGAGCCTCTCATCTAGCCAAATCAGATCTCTCCTACTTTGCACTGACGAGGACCAATAGTTCGAAACACCGTGTCTGCAAATGGAGATACTGATTTGGCTTTTATCCTAAGTCATATTACAAGACTCGTTAAAGGGTTGATTGTGACTTGTAGGATTGCTACTTCCAATAGGTGGAGCTATAGAGTACAAGTCCTCTTTTTTTGAAGAGGCAATTTGCATATAGCTAAAGGGTAAGTAATCTAAAAGTTATTACCGTATTTTTCGGACTATAAGACGCACTGGACCATAAGACGCACCCCAAATTTTGGGGTAGAAAATAGTAGAAAAAAGATTTTTATAAGGTGGGGGTCTGTCTTATTGTCCGAATTTAAGGTATCTTACCTGAGGGCCGGCAGTGGGGTCACAGGAGGCATAGTCTCTTCCTCAGGAAGCTGGCGGCGGCAGAAGTGGGGCAATGCCGCATTCTCAGGGTGAAATGCTGCGGGTCCGGTGTCAACAGTGAGGCAGAGCATGAAGCACGGTCCCTTCCTCAGGATGCCGGCAGCAGAAATGTGGTGACTCCGCAGCCCGGTGTCCACAGTGAACAGAGCAGAGCGCATTACCGGTTTCTCGGCGGCCATCTTCCTGAGGCCGTGCGTGCACAGATTGAGATCTCGGCAGCCCTTGGCTTCAGGATAATCTGCACATGCGCCGTCTCCAGCAGCCCACAGCTTCAGAAAGATGGCCGCAGGGAAGCCAACGATACATTCCGCACCACCGAACCTCAGCATCGCCACACCTCTGCCGCCGCCGGTTCCACTGCTACCCCACTTCCGCAACTCCCCAGTAAGCCTGCGTTTGGACTAGAAGACACACCCACCATTTTCCTACTAAATTTTTTTGGGAAAAAGTGCGTCTGATGGTCCGAAAAATACGGTACAGTCTAGGGTTCACTTACTTTTATTCTCTGTACTAGGAGTTGGTACTTAATATCACATGAACATGTCAACTTTCTGTGCAAGGTTAGTTTAGTTAATGTGACCTAGATAACAATCAGATTACACAGCATTAGTATTCTATGCAAAAATCATGGAACTTCCAAAGAGTTAATTTCTTTATTTTTGTGACTGTAGGAATCATATATGAAATGCTGAGAAAATAAACTAAGTATTGCAGGAAAGAATAAGCAAAGTTCAGGGAGCTGTTAGAACAAGGAGTACATACTGATCCTGAAGAGGACACTGATCCTAAACAGGAAATAAATAATAGGATGGTGGGCTGCTGAAATACAATAGGAAATGTCAAATGTCAAAAGGGAGAGTGTTGAATGGATGAAAAGAAGGTCACACAATTGTTGAAAGAACAAATAAGGAACTATGAAAGGTATAAAGGAGTTAAACATGATAAAGGAAGCACTTAAATGTAGGACAAAGGCTATGCTTGGTGGCAATGCAACTCTTGCTTGACATTTTTATCTGATCACTGACCTATTTGAGCTGGAATTCTTACAAAAATAAAAGTAAAGCTGAAGAAAATAAACCAAAGGTAATGGGTTTCTCAAAATGTAACACTGTTTTGAAGTCTAAATATAATTACAAAAAAAAGTGCAAGATCCTAAATACATTTCATTATTTAATCCATTGCATTAACCCTTAACACATCCATTGTACTGTACTTGGCAAACGTAACTAGAACCCCACATCATTTGGCATGTTTATTCGGCTCCCGACTGACCAAGGAATATCACAGACTTGCCAGTGAAAAAATATTGTGTGGAAATACAGCTTAGTCCCCTTTCACACATCAGTGGCTCCAGTACGTGTGGTGACAGTTTTCTAATGTACCGGAGACACTGACACACGAAGACCCATTCAAATGAATGAATCTATGCACATGTCAGTATGATTTCACGGACCGTGTGTCCGTGTGCAAAACACGTAGACATGTCCATTTTTCTCCGGCAGCACGGTCCGCAAAATTGCGGCACACGTGCACACGGAGAAGAGTTCACACTGTCCTCCGTGCGCACGGACGACTGCCGGGAAAGAAGCGGCTACTGTAAGCCGCTGTTCCTCTGCCTGTGGTGCTGAAGCCGGCTGTTATTATTCTCCCTGCTCTGCTGGCAACAGCGAGCAGGGAGAATAAATGAAAAACAAACCGACATGGGATCCCCCTTATTTTTTGAAGCAACCCGGCAAAACTATACAGGTGGGGGCTGCTATTCTCAGGCTGGTAAGGGGCCATGAATATAGTCTCCCCCCAGCACCGTGGGAAAATGACGGTGCTGAGGTCACATGAGTTCAGCTGTCAGCGAGCACAGACTCAGTGACGTCACTGAGCCTGTGCGCGCTGCTTCAATTCAATCCCCAATAATTTACAGTCGGAGCGGCTGCATTAACAGCGCTCCGGCTGTAAACTGATTAATCCCCCGAGATGGATTATGCCGTGGGACTTGATTGTATGCTGGACAGGTATGGGTATATTGTTGGTTTATTTTTTTTACTTTTTTCCAGGAGATCGAGGGCTTTGCCTGGAATAGCAGTTTAATAAAGATGGCAAACCTGAGTGTTGTATTATTTCATTAAAAGACTTTATTCTTCATGTGTGTATGTTTATTTAACCCTTTACTTACTATAGGATTAGTAATGAATAGATGTCTTATTGACAGCTCTTCATTACTAAGCCGGACTTAATGTCACCTTACAATAGAAAGGTGACATTAACCCCTTATTATCCCCACTTGCCACCGCTACAGGGCAAGTGGGAAGAACCCGACAAAGCTCCAGAATAGGCGCTTCTTATAGATGCACCTTTTCTGGGCAGCTGCGGACTGCTGTTTTTAGACTGGTGGGGGGCCCATATTCATGGCCCCTTTCCAGCTTGAAACTAGCAGCCCGCACCTGTATAGTTTTGCCGGGTTGGTTCAAAAAATAAGGGGGATCCCACGTCGGTTTGTTTTTCATTTATTCTCCCTGCTCGCTGTTGCCAGCAGAGCAGGGAGAATAATTACAGCCGACTTCAGCACCACAAGCAGGTGAACAGCGCTTACTGTAGCGCTTCTTCCTGTGGCCGTCCGTGTGGTACTGATGCGGCACACGTGTGCCACACGGATGTGCCATGTGTACACATGGACACGGATATCTCCGGTACCGATTTTTCCGGCCTTAAACAGGCCTTAAAAAGTGTACCCATGCAACTTGTGACTTCTGGTAAGTAAGACACTGTTGCAATATTTAATGAACATCCACGATAAATCTATATTGGCTGCAGATGGCCACAATTCTGTAGCCACTATTAATTTTTTTATTGATTTATTTTACTTACTTATATAGCGCCATTAATTCTACATCACTTTACAGTTAATATCTAGAGATTATATTTATTTTTCTTACATATCGCCATCATGCAGCACTTTACAGACAATAACATCACAGTCGGAACTCACAATCTACATTCCCTAGTAGAATGAGCAAAACACTTGACAAATGGAGCAGCCATAAACCACCATGGAAAGATAAAAAAACATTTATTGAAACAATTCATATAAAATAGTTACCAGGTAAAGCGCCATGGAATATATGGCGCTACAATAATAAATTAATTACCAATGTGTCAAATGAGGAATAAAAAGTGGATCTAGTTGCTGCTCTCCACTATTTATTCCTCCTTATTTGACACATTTGTAGCTAATGGTAACTATTTTGTATGAATTGTTTCAATAATTTTTTTTAACTTTTCATGGTGGTTTATGGCTACTCCATTTTTCCAGTGTTTTGCTCATTATGTTGGGAGTACTCCACCACCTGATTCTGCGGTATTATGGAGGCCGCTAAATTCTAGTCCTTTACCTTAATAAATGACATGCTACATGAATATTTTTTCATTCCGTATCAGTATGTCTTTGGAGTGTGGGAGGAAACAGGAGAACCCAGAAGAAACCCACACAAACACGGGGAAAACATACAAACTCCCTACAAATATTGTAAGTGGTGGGATCTGAATCCAGGTCACCAAAGCAACAGTGCTAACCACTGAGCCACCATGCTGTTGTCTACTCCTTGCTCTCACAATATATATTCTAAGAAATTGCATCCTTTCGGTAGCTTTTTGAAGTCAAAATTACAGTCTGTGGAAGGTCAATATATGTGTCAGCCATAATAATATAGATAGGATAAAGTTGTAATACTGCTGTGTAAATCTGGCATTATAAAAGGCTCCATAGAGTAATCATTTTTGGGGCAAAAATAAAGTTCTACTCAAAAACCAATATAATCGGGAGACAGACATAACATGTGAACATAATCCCCTTAAAAGACAACTTTTAATACTTGATAATAAAACACAATCGCCTAGTGAAAAAATAGGGTTAGATACCCAAAAATTCTAGGACCAAAACATACAATTTGCCTATAGATACCCTACAGTAGACCTAAAATTGTCCCTGCCTGGCTGTGGAGGTTGGCACCCTAAAGTACGATTTTTTGGGCGCCCCCCACTCAACGTGGGCTATCTCTCATGCCCCTGTTACAGCCCTACAAATATAGGTTGGAAAACAATGTTTGAATAGGAAGAGATGAAGAGTGCCTTTTCTTGATTACACAAAAAAACTAAAAAAAAAATTCCTTATGGGTATCTAACAGGCAACTAGATAAATAAATAATAATAACAATTTCCAGCCCACATCATGACTGGTACTCAACAATGTTCACATACTAGAATGCTCTTGGCACAAAGACATGTATACCAAGTAAAACACCGATACCATTATGACTACTGTAGGGTATCTATAGGCAAATTGGATTTTTTGGTCCTAGAATTTTTGGGTATCTAACCCTATTTTTTCACTAGACGGGTGTGTTTTAATATCAAGTATTAAAAGTTGTCTTTTAAGGGGATTTTATGTGTTCACAAAAATAAAATTCCCATTACGGGAGCGTATCCAAAATTTTTGCTACCTGCTCAGATCAATTGACTAATGGACTGATAATGGCTACATTTAGGCAGGTTTCAGACGTCTGTGAAGCACCGACTGTGATCAGGTCTGAATACCTGGACTAACAGCCAGGTCTGCTGACCTGAACTAGCTGCCTCATAGGCATATATGAAGTAGTTAGTCCAGGTCAGGCTGGGAATTCAGATCCAAGCGCAATCTGGATGAGTGAAACAGGAACAGCATGATTACATTTTTTTACATAGATCAAAAATGCGGACATTCCCCCCCCACCCTCCAAATATAAAGTATTTCCAAATTTATTGCAATATTTCTGGTCACCCCCTTCATTAGAGTTAGGGAAGAATACAAGATATAAAGGCAGCATGCAGGTACCTAGATGTTGGCTGTAAGTGGTAAGCAGCACACAAATAAGCACAAAGAACTGTATTCTCTCAGATCATTTCACTGAAAGGTTCTCGGAGGCAGCGAGTTTGGGCGCTGTTGTATCTGACAGCAGGCAGTCCGCTGCATTCTCCTTCCTTTAAGATAATTCCAATGTATCGTTTGAACATCTGAACAAAGCTGTCAAAATTTGCAGAAACCTACTGATGTCTGAACTGGCCAAGGGGAATTCATTGTCATTCATATTCAGACAGAAAGGAGAGAAAGCCTTTTCTAACACATAATTACACCCTCACATACAATGGAAAACACAAAGGGAGAAAGGGGATGAGTATTTACATGAACCCTTTCACTGCCATCTCTGTGGATCTCGTTGACCTGCATGTCGTGGACTATGGCAAGCAGTGAAGGCGCCGCTTCACCTTAATGTGTACAACGTGTAGCATCGCGCACATATGGACTGAGAAGAATAGCAGAAAAGATCTCGGTTCTTTCTAATCTGATCTTGTATTCAGAGTTTTGCAGCTTTGTGAAATGTAATTCTCTAAGGGCATTATCATGCTTTCTTTTTTACATTACTATGTGCTATAGCTAAGCAACAGGTTACGAGCTAAAGCTGTATTTTCTCCTGCAGCAGTTTCCACATAGAAGTGCTGAGGGTCATTTCCATCCCCTACATGCCCTGGAGAAACATCTGACCTACATTCAGCTGCTACCACAATATTGTTAGCACTTTGGTACCACGTGACAGTAGATATTGACTACTTTCCTTCAATACTCATATCCATTTCCAATCCTTGCATAAAGAGTTATGAAGTGTGAAGGATGAGAGATGTACTATAAACAGGATTAATGATTGGCCATAACGTTGTTTAAAATCTGAAATCCAACACGTTCAGTAGTGTTATCGACCAGTGCCATAAGACATTCATTCAGTGCTAGAGGCAAACTCTCCAGAATAGTCACCAAATGTATGTATAAGTAGATACTTCCCCCCAGACAATCTGCAGAGTGGAGGGGAACACAAAACACACATATTCTTATAACATCAAAAGCAGAACATAGGAATGCATGGTTGGAGAAGTGGAGGATAAAGGTGAACAGGTCAATGGTGAGCTTTACAAAGGAATATTTCGGATTTGGCTGTCAGCATTCGTTTTTTGTAGAAAAGACTCAATTTACAGACAATTGGAAAGGAGCCAACATTACTGCGATTTCAAAGCACATTGAGGTTTCCAGTGATGATGTGTGGCTCAATGTATGACTACTTCAGAAAAAGAAAAAAGTGCATAAAACAATGAGATATGATCTGTTTTCCAAGCAAGACAATGAGTCTTAAGAGGGATAATCGCTTATTCCAAAACGTTTGTATGATTTCTAGTCAGAGGTATGCAATCACTAGGGCAGATTTCCAGCGAGCCACTAACACAATGGGCTACATGGCTCATTCCTGTATAGTCAGCTACACTATTATCTACTACTAGATGGAGGCCCGATGCTATCACATCAGGAGAGTGGTAATGTCAGGATGGGGGCATGCTTTGCAGTGTTTAGAATCTCTCCCCCATGTGCTCACTCACCTATCCACTCTCTCCTTCCCCATGTACTGACTTCTCCTGTCTGTGCTCTCTTCTTTGACCTGTCTATCCCATGTGGTATTCCCCTTGTCTGCTGTCTCTCTCCTTCCTGTGCTGTGTTCTCCCCTCACGTGCTGTCCCGTTTGGAATGTCTCCCTCACTGTGCTCTGTCTCTCTCACCCCTGTGCGCTTTCTCTCTCCCCATCTGCAGTCTTCTCCTCTCTTTGACCTGTGTACCCCATGTTCTCTCCCCAGTGTGTGTGTGTGTGGTGGGAATGGCGTATACAGTGTGTGTGTGGTGCGTACGGCTTATATAGTGTGTGTGTGTCTGTGTGTGGTGCGTACGATGTGTGTGTGTGGTGCGTACAGTGACTGTGTGTGTGTGTGGTGCGACGGTGTTCCGCAGGTGGTACCGTGCAAGAGGCTGGTACCACCAACAGTTTCCATATTGAAACACCCATCACTTGGGTGTCCCAATATGGTGGTCGGTGAACTTCCGCCGCTTGAAATTCTGGGATCCGCACACATCTGGATGGAACAGGATGTGAAGAAATTACAAGGTAAGTATATATTAGACGCTTTGCTTATATAGCGCATTCATATACCAGGTGGTGAAGTGGTCGAGAAAGGTGAAGATGGCTAGTTCTGGGGGACGGTAGATGACAGCCAGTTGGAGGTTGGAAGGGGAATAGATGCGGACAGAGTGCACCTTGAAGGAGGGAAGAGTAGCGGAGGGTGGAAGTTGAATTGGGGTAAAGGAGCAGGTATTAGACAGGAGCAAGCCAACTCCTCCACCACGTTTGTTGCTGGAGCGAGGGGCGTGAGAGAGATGGAATCCACCATAGGAAAGCGCAGCTGGAGAGGCTGTGTCAGAGGGAGTGAGCCAGGTTTCAGTGATGGCAAGGAAAGAGAGTTTATTGGTGATAAAAAGGTCATGGATAAACGACAGCTTGTTGCAGACAAAGAGTGCGTTCCATAGAGCTCTAGGTAAGGGGACCGGGGGGAGTGGAGGCTGGATGAATAGGTATGAGGTTATCATGGTTGTAAAAACGTGTAGAGGATCGTGGCAGGATGTTAGAAATGAGTGTGGAGATGCGTCGTTGAGGAGGGCCAGGATTTGGGGATACGTCACCAGCAATGAGGAGTAGCAAACAGAGTGTTAGAAGGTGGGAGCAGGATAGGACATATATATTCACCCCTTTTGCTATGAAGCCCCTAAACATTTCTGGTGCAAGCAATTACCTTCACAAGTCATATGCTTACTGAAAGGAAGTCCACCTGTGTGCAATCTGGGTGTCACATGGTCTGTCAGTATATACACACCTTTTCTGAAAGGCCACAGAGGTTGCAACACAATTAAGTAAGGCACCACTAACAAGCAACACCATCGAGACCAATAAGATCGCCAGGGTTGGGTTATAAAAAAATATTCCAATCCCTGATGATCCCCCGGAGCTCCATCAGATCCATTATTATCAAATGGAAAGAAATGGTACCACAACAAACATGCCAAGAGAGGGCCACCCACAAAAAAATCTCAGCCCAGGCAAGGAGGGCATCAATCAGAGAGACAGCAGAGACCAAAGGTAGGAGGAGCTGCCCCCCGAGGAAGCTACACAGCGAAACGCGCGTAGGGGTCCTGCAGCTCTCTTTTTCAGTAAGTCTTTATGTGTTTTTCTCTGTTTTTCTCTGCACCATCAGTGACGGCACCTGTATCCAATATAGCAGGAGGGTAGTTTTTTTTACCTCCAAACTGAATATGATGACAGTCTGCTGTCCTTTCCATATGTGATGTGTGCATTATATATAGCTATACATTCTAATTATTGATGATTGCACCTGTATCCAATATAGCAGGAGGGTAGTGGTTTTTTTACCTCCAAACTGAGTATGATGACAGTCTGCTGTCCTTTCCATATGTGATGTGTACATTTCATATATAGCTATACATTCTAATTATTGATGATTTTGTATATCACAAGCAGACTGGAGTATCTATCCATACAAACACAATAACCCGTACACTCCATAGGGGTGGCCATCATGGAAGAAAGGGCATAAAAAAGCCTTTACTTGCACAAAAAAATTGTAAGGCTCACTCTGAGTTTGCAAAAAGACATGTGAGAGACTTCCCAAATGTATGGCAGAAGGTGCTGTGCTGAGAACGAAATTGAACTTTCTGGCCACCAAGGTAAACGTTATGTCTGGAGCCAAACCAACACAACTCATCACCCCAAGAACACCATCTCCAAAGTGAAAAAAAGCTGTGGGCTTTTTTTTTTGGAAGGAGGGACAGGGAAAATGGATCGAGTTGAGGGGAAGATGGATGGAGCAAAATACAGGGATATTCTTGAACAAAGTCTGTTTGACTCTGTCAGTGATTTGAGACTGGGACGGCGGATCACCTTCCAACAAGACAATGACCTAAAGCATCATGCTAAAGCAACACTCGAGTTGCACAATGATTAGGAATGACCTAGTCAAACCAGACCTTAATCCAATTGAGAATCTGCAGGTTGACTTGAAGATTGCTGTTCACCAGACAAAACTATCTAACTTGAAAGAGCTGGATCAGTTTTGCCTTGATGAATGGGCAAATATTCCATTGGCAAGATGTGGAAAGTTCAAAGTGACTTGCAGCTGTAATTGCTACAAAAAGAGGCTCTACAAAGTACTGACTTTAGAGAATTGAATAGTTACTCACACTGCAGTTTTCGGTTATTCTATCCTATTTGTTGTTTGCTTAACAATAAAAAGAAAAACAATTGTTCACAATTGTAGGCATGTTCTTTACATAAACTGATGCAAATACTCAAAAAAAACCTGTGAAATTCCAGGTTGTGAGGTAGCAAAAACACAAAAAAGTCACAAGTGAGTGAATATTTTTGCAAGCCACTGTCCTATTTAGTTTTAATGAAGTGTCCCAATTTTCCTGTGATATTCCACGAAAACTGTGGTATTGGTAATTCTGAAATTATGACTTTTTGCCCATTTCCAGAAGTGTACTCACTATTCTTTAAAAATAAATGTCGGTGCTTAGCAGGAGGTATCAGCACATTTATCAACAGACAAATTCTTTATCATTAACACCAGAAAAACGTAATAAATTATAGCGTAAATTTACACCAGCTCATAACTGGAGTAGATTACCATTTGTAGCACACGTGTGCCTCTTTATAAGTTTGACACATTTTAACCTGCACTATTATTGGTTTGACTGCCACATAAAACACTTAAGTAAAAGTGTCCCATTATCTTCAAGTGATCTGTCACTAAATTTAACAATACCAACTGCATACAATATTAATAGAGCACAACCATTAAGTCTTTTTATTTTGCTAAATCTGTGTATAGATGTATGTGGTTTAGGAGGCTTTTGTTAATATACTCACTTACCTATGTCTTCTCAAGTATCTAGTGCTTCTCATCTGTGTCATGGTGATACTGTGACAGCAAGTGGCCAGATTACTGCGGTTTCTGGTTTCACATACTCCTGCCCTGGTTAGAAGTACTTCACCATCTTTTTAAACAGTGCACGTTGTTATCGGGCTAGCAGTGCAAGGGTTCATCTGTACAGTTGAAGAACCTGGAGCTTCCATACTTGGATTGTCTTAGCTGTTCAGTGTTGGCCACTCCCCTCTGCTATATATGCTCACCTCTGACACTTAGGGATTGCCAGTGTTTTTCTTACTGCCTGGTTCTGGAGTTTGAGGTGTAGTTTGTGGTTGGTGTTGGTGTTTGGAGATTGTTCAGGAGATTGTTGCTTGGAGTTTTGTCTGTGTGCACATCCTCAACCTCTCCTAGTTGATTTCTCTTTCCTTTAACTTTCCTGTGTCCAACTCTGTTGTTTGGTGAGTGTATTTTGTATGGTTGGTATTTTCATTTATCCCTGTCCGTCTTCCCTTGTTTGCCTGGTTAGTGTCTTCCTATACAATTCAGCTTCCCACTAACATGGGTGGGTGAGAGGACAGATCAGGGTAGATATAGGAGCATAGCAAGGCAAGAGAACCCGGCGTCTCCCACCTTCAGGAGTAATCCAGGGGACATAGACAGACTAGGGCGCCACTAGTTTTGGGGACCTTGTAAGCTCCCGAACTCCCAACACCTTTGTGACAATCTGCCTATCAGGCTCAATATATGCTCTAAATGTGAGCTGCAAGTCTCTTTTACAATTTAAATCTATGGAACTTCATTCTTACACTGCATAGACTTTCATTGTAAAAGCCACTTCCGGGTAACGCAGAGCGCAATGTGACGAAAGCAATGACATCACTGAGAAGGGGAGCAGAATGAGTAGGTGAGTATATTAACACATACACACTACACTACATATACGCAAATGTAATGTAGAAAAACTTCACAAGGAAGGTTTCTTTAAACGGATCACTAAGATATGATGAGACAAGTGCATATACTTTAAAAATCCACATCAGAATGGCTATATAATTTATTTTAAAAGTTTAACCTCAATCTCCTCCCACTTAAACTGACTGACATCTCCTCAGTGTCTATCCTCACTGCTGCTGCTGAAATTTTACACTGTTTATTACAAACTGCAGCTGTCAGTCATGCTGAGTAAGCGGAGACTGAATACACTTGGACTTATGACATCTTTCACTTTACTTTGGACTAATAAAATTACCAATTTGTATTAAATGTATTAATATCAGAATCATAAACTCACTGTGACTTGGATTTTCAAAGTGGATTCACTGGGATCATCAGTTCTAAGAGGTCAAATAGTTTATATTGTGAAATTTGGTAACAGTTCTGCTTTACAGTACTGCCTTATTCCCTACTTATTAGAACATATGGATGTCACAGTGGGGGTTTCAGTGAATTAGGTACAGTGGGCACTGCTCCGGTGATCTTGGCTTCACCAAGCTCTGCATTGTTGGGAATTACGCAAAGCTACTTTTCCCTGCTACCAGAGCTGTTACAATAACATGTTCTCCTTGTATCACCTCTCTGTTCTGGCTGAAAAAGTGGTTCTGAACAAGGAATTTCCAACTATTTTATTAAAATATGGTCTATGTCATCAACTCAACTCTCCAACCTGAAAACCTGATGACTGATAAAAATGACAAAATTCAGAGGTATATGGTGATAAATGATATGTCGAAAAAAAAATGTAACACATTTACATTCCAAAAGTTTTTGCTGCATTGCTCTACTGCTACTAAAAGTAGGTCAGACATTGCTGTTTATTAAATGCCCATCTTGAATACATGCCCTGCAGAAATCTGAAAAGACTGGGTTGAGGGGTGTTTTAAAATAATTGTATACCAATTTACAGAAAAGCATAAATGCAGTTCATAAAAGGACATATCTCCAGCCATCTGGTATAATGCTGCCAATGTTTCTGGAAATGTATTTGAATCACAGTATGGCCAGCAAAATTACAAAACTGTGGTCAATTAGGGAGCGCTGCAGCTGCCAAAGCTGTCCGACAACGTAATGTATGAGACATGTGGAATGTTTGCTGCCTCTTTTATTATTCATAAAGTGGTTGAATAAAAACAAACAGTGGAGTTTCTACAAGATGCCATGAAATTGTTCTGTCAGGTAAACCTCAATAGCTATTGATTGTTTGAAAAAGTTATTTATAAATGGGCGACACATCAGTTATTAAGCGCCACGCTTTGTCAGAATACTATGCTGAGCCTTCTGATTACTGCTACTAAAAGCTTAAATGCACAGCCACAAATATGTCTGAGCTCTTGAAAGCGTTCATTGTTAAATAGATTTTTGTAGAGTATTATTTTTCAATATTGGCCAAGTAGAAGTGGGGGTATAACACATCACCAGAGGTTTGGGCAGCTGATTGTTCTCCTCTCCCTTTTAAGAACACATGTATACTCATTAATGGTGGACAATTAGGATAGAACATCAGCATTTGAAGTTGACTGTCCGACCTCAGAGTGCATCAACAGCATGACTACATCTTACTGCAATTACAATAACAGGCACAGCCTGATTGACATGGCGAATGCCGTGCCAAGTCCCATCTAATTGTATAGGACAAAATATAAGTAACATGAAGAGCCCCTGTATGAAGAAACGGCCTTTTTATTCTGCTGATTGTAGCTGCATATGTTGTACCACCGCCAGTCATTGATGGGTGATTCTAAGATAAATGTTTGAAGATGACCAATCGTCTGGAAAACTTATTGAAGCACTGGCATCAAAGTTTTCATCCTCTTACTATATTGCTATCATGATATTTAATAGCACTATGTACTTACAATTGCTCATTCTTATGTTTTCCTTTAATTCTATGACCTCATGTGACTAAAACCTGACTAGCTGAACCCTTCTAAGCTCTATGTAGAAACAGGAGGTCAATCTTTCCTGTATGACAATGACCCCAAACACACCTCCAGGCTGTGTAAGGGCTATTTGACCAAGAAGGAGAGTGATGGGGTGCTACTCCAGATGACCTGGCCTCCACAGTCACCAGACCTGAACCCAATCAAGATGGTTTGGCGTGAGCTCGACCGCAGAGTGAAGGCAAAAGGGCCAACTAGTGCTAAGCATCTCTGGGAACTACTTCAAGATTGTTGGAAGACCATTTCCGGTGACAACCTCTTGAAGCTCATCAAGAGAATGCCAAGAATGTGTAAAGCAGTCATCAAAGCAAAAGGTGGCTACTTTGAAGAACCTAGAATATAAGACATAATTTCAGTTTTTACACACTTATTTGTTAAGTATATAATTCCACATGTGTTAATTCATAGTTTTGATGCCTTCAGTGTGAATTTACAATTTTCATAGTCACAAAAATACAGAAAAATCTTTAAATGAGAAGGTGTGTCCAAACTTTTGGTCTGTACTGTATATTATTAAAAAATGCTTTAAAATGTAGTGATGAAAGCTCTGGCCCTTTATGTTTGGGAGACTGTAGTCTCTGAAGTGGGGCTCTCCACTGTCTCACTGTTTTCACACCTATGTAAGAATTCTTGCTCCTGAGCTGGGAGATATCACTGTTCAGGGAGGAGACTGAATGTGCAGCATGTGAACAGATATCTGTGCTGCTGTTTACATCATTCTGGATGAAATTATCGTGTATCTGAAGAGAAGTAAAAATGTTTCCTGTATATTATGGAGCATCAGGGGCAGAAAAAAGGGGCTACAAGCTGTAACAACAAAGGAAAATTCTATCACTGCCTTCTCAGTGAGTTGTGGCTGACTGTGTGGATGTAGTGGCTCAGATGCTTTACAGCAGCAATATCCTCTCCTCAACAAGAAGCTGCTTATGCAACACAACCCGTTAGAAGCAACTGTATACTATTAGCTGGCTGCGTTACACACGGGGGCATCTTATTACATGTCTGATAACTAATATTCTGCATGTTGTAAACTTCCATTTCCTGCTTGGATTTGAGGAACAATTTTCACCTGATTTGTGTTTTGCTCATTTGCTGCCTATTGAAACGCACTGGCGAATTAATTCACTATGTTTGTGATTCTCTTGTGCAGAATGTATGATGAAAATAGCTAAATCAATTCTTCCATTATGTCCTATAGACCAACGAGTCGATAGGGACTGAGTCAAGGAGAATCTAATCAGATTTTGGACTCTGGTTAAAGAGCTAGTAAGTGCCCCATACGCATTAGACTAATGTCAGCTGAACCCGCCGATACTCACGGCTTCGGATGACAGTCTAATGTGTATAGGGATGCTGGCCGACTGAAGGTTGGGAGAGATGTCGATCACGTACATGGGATTTCAGACTGCCAACTGCATTGTTCTCCCTGAGATAAACCACTGTCCGACGTATCGGCAGGCAGCTTCTCATAGAAAAACACACGTGCACTCGGCCAAATGAGCCGTCCTGTGCATGGAAGTTTCAGCTGAAATGTTGTCGGACAAACGATTAGCCAAAGCATTGTTCAACTGACAGCCATGTTATGTGTATGGATATTCTAAGGCATGGATCCCTATGCTACAGACAGGAATTATCTGATTTGCTAATGACATGTTTGAGGGAAGTCTTGGAATTTCACTCTAAAAGATTTTGATAAATGAAAGGTCCCCATTAAGCCTCGAAAGCCCCTTTATCAAACTTCTTACAGCAGATCTCATATGCCATAATCTATTCTTTCTGAATTACTAATATCATACACGACCTGTTATATACATTTCTAACATGGAACACATTTCCTAAACTATTAGAATCATGGCATGAAATACTTTGTATGGATAAAAAAAGCATTAAATTGCTAAATGCGTAATTTCCTTTCTCCATGTTTGTTGATTTTAAAAAGTATTGGATCTATTTTTTATGAAACCTGTGATATGTGCTCTACCTGGGGCTCACACAGACTTGAGACTGCTGCAGTCAATCACTAGCCTCAGCAGTGACTAAGGTCAGGAGTCTGGTGGGAGAACATCATGGATGGATGGAGGAGTATGGTTTCTTTATTTTAAATTATTCTGAACTATTTTTAAAATAAATGTGTCTGGCTGGATATCCCTTTTAAGTCCTACACATCCATACCATTTTGATAACAGTGTGTGGATAACAGCTGAATAACAGCATGTTGCACCTATCTGCGTGTCTTTGTGAAACACATTTTGTAGCTTGCATTTTTCATTGAAGGTCGTTCAAGTAGTTAAGACAAATTTGTGGAACTGAAGTAACGTAAGTAAAAAAAAAAACCCGAAGAAATAGGATCCATACTGTCAAAAGAATGTACTGAATTTCACCCAAAAAATACAAATTTACTCTTCATCAAAATAACATCAAAGCCCTATTTTTTTTAGATGAATTTCAACCTTGTAGAGTGTAAAGCCTTAGTCAGACGTGGTGGAATTACCAGACATTCACATAAAAAAAATCTGTATGGAAATGTAAGTCTTCAAATACATACTGTAATTTGACATTTTATTCTTCCAAAATACTGTATACTTTTATTGTGAATTTAACCTTTGCAATGCATAGGGTTAAATCCATGGCAAATTCACAGGAAAAAAATCTGTGAAATGTACCCTAAAACTATAACGATTTTTAATAAAACGACAAAAATAAATAAATCACATGCTGTAATATAACCAATAATTAGAACTGTTTTCATTCATAGAAGTCAGAAAAGTAACTGAACAAATATATTTAGAGAAAATCCCGACAAGTTCTGAGGGAAGGTTATAAATTATATATGCTATACATGCTGAAATAGACTACATGCTTCGCTAAATTACAGGATATAAGAAAACCAGAACCAAAAAAGTGAATGGCGGAATGAACTGAACATACACGTGATATATGTATACACAAAAGTATAGAAATGTCCCCTGTTCTTCTCCACTACGGTTATGTATAGCAATCCTCTTTCATTACCAGAAGGAAATGATAGTGGCTGATGCATGGAAGGAATTTGTCCTGGCGAAAAACACAATTTCTTGTGGTGTCAGGTGTCGCTGTCACATGAGACATAAAGGTTGTTTTCAAACATTTTGTCATTTTTATTTTCACTAACTCACCGATCCCCGCAAGAGGGGATGATCGTATATTAAAATATGTCTGTCACACATTGTAGAGAGTAATGGTGACGAGTCACATGTAGAAGAGCAGCCGCAGCAAATATAAGGGCGTAAAAGCAAAGATCTAAATTTTAATTCTGCAAAACTACAATCTGCTAACATTATTTTTAACATGCACAAAAATGTGGTAATTTCTATAATGACAGGAGATCTAAAAGTA
>VIAB01005354.1:9323-20543 GCA_009801035.1 Oophaga pumilio | reverse complement strand
GAGAAGGTGTGTCCAAACTTTTGGTCTGTACTGTATTTTTTTATTTTTTTACACAAGTAGGCTAGGAACAAAAAATAGTCCAAGTTTAAGTGTGTTCTTCCAATGTATCTACTATTTAGTTTGCATGATGTAAAAGAAAATTCTGCATTTACATTCAGCTGTGTTATGTGAACAAGCTCTTGGCTTTCCTCGGCAGCCCCACAGTTGATGTATGAATCGGTGGAGCACAAGCATGGCTACTGCCCTATTCCAATGTGACTGTAACTTTGGATAAATGAAAAGTATTAATGTTGGGAACAACCCTTCAAACAGTAACTGATCATAAAAATAAGTGGGTCCTGGCATGGAGTGGGGTTATATCCTTAGAGAACAATGGTTCATGCATGGTGAAATTCAACATTCCCAATCCTTCATTGTACTGACATCTGCAAAAGCCAGTCCTGTTGAAATCAGCAGTTCTCCCAACATTCATCTAAAGATAAGTTCTCATGTCCAGTAATCATCATTAGAACGGATCCAGCAGAAGTCTGTTGGCAAAAAAGTTGTGCAGACACAATGTTTTTGTTCGTCTCAGGCCTCCAACACGTCCGTGTTTCCAGAACACGATGTTTTTTTTTCACGGATACCACATATACCCATTATAACCTAAGGGGCTGCTCACATGTCCATGTTTTTACATGGCATCAGTGTGTATGTGCTGTACATGTTTAACATTGCAAAGTATAGAAGAAGCTTTGTAATTTAATTATTTCTTTAGCCACCTATGAAAAACACAGATGACACATACGGATTGTAAAAATGCACACACTGATGACACACGGAAACAAAAAACAGACACACTGATGGAAACGCCTGATGACACCGGTACCAGTTTTTCATGCACGTGTTTCATACGGAAAAAGAGGATTTCAGCTGAATCTATTTTTTAACACTGAAGTCTATGGAAAAAATATTCATTAATTAGCCACCTGTTTTTCTGTCATTTAAAAAGAATATGTTTTTATTTATTATGTTTTGTTTATATAGCGCTATCTTATTCTGCAGCGCTCTACAGACATTATCATCACTGTCCCCAATGGGGCCCATAATCTATATTCCCTATCAGTATGTCTTTGGAGTGTGGGAGGAAACGGGAAAACCCACACAAATACGGGGAAAAGATACAAACTTATTGCAGATGTTGACCTTGGTGGGATTCAAACCCAGGACTCGAGCGCTGCAAGGCTGCAGTGCTAACCACTGAGCCACCATGCTGACTGGATCAGCTCCAAATAGAAGAAAACAGATGGCCATTTAATTGATCTGTTTTCCATAAACTTCAATGTTGAAAACCGGATTCAGCTGAAATCAGCTTTTTTAAGACTGACAAGACTGTTGGATCCGTGCTAATGATTACTGAACATGTGAACATAGCCTAATGGTTACTGTCCACTTAAAAGTCATGTTTTCTCACAGTAATGTAAGTCAGACACTAAATAAAATCCAAGACTGGCTCAGTGGTTACCATATCTATCTCTTTGTTTCAGTTACTATGTAATAAGGATCATTGTAGCACTTCTCCAAATCTAAACAAATATGAAGATATAATCCTATCGCACAATGAATAGGAATACTGTTGTCTGGGTTTCCTGTCCTGCACATATCAGACATAAGATCATTGTTCAGATGTAGAAGTAATAGGTGTTGCATTGTAAACAGAACAGCTAACAGTTCACTAACCACTGTACTGCGTAGGAGTGGTACATCGTTCTCATCACACTGGTGTAATGTAGGTCTTTGTCTCGGTAATTTAATATTAAGCCTTGGAAAAAGCCTTTACAGGAAAATGATGTAAAAAAAATATTTAACTCCTTTTATGCTCAAATACATCAACATATACCAATCAATTCCAAGGGATACTGTCTGGACCATTACTCAAGGTAAGATTGAATTGACTCCGAGTTCAAAAAATCTTTTAAGGATATTAAAAAAGAAATTAGAAAAGTTTGTTTTTTATTCCATGTGCTAAAATTGAGATTCTATGACATTTGATAAGCTTAACCACTTGACTAGTGCTTTAATTTCCTAGGTTAAATGAAACTTGCACTAGTACATATGAAACATCACCCAAAGCATCAAACTGGGTGAAAGACTAAATTATTAAGTCCAAATAATTAACCAAAGAAATGGAAGAATTTGACATAGTTTAATATCTGAAATAGAAGAGCATAGATATATAGCAGATATATAGCATGCCTAAATATACATTTCTTATACGGTTTACAGTAAGTCTGTGGGTAAATATGTGAGTTTGTAAAATAAAAAGATAACCAAAACATACCCAATTAGCAAAGAAGGCACTGTCATGTAAAGAACTTCAATAATAGCTGTCCTAACCCTGTTATGTTCTTCACTCTGTTCATGCCATTTTTATTTTACACGCCTCAAATAACAAACATAGGAAAATAGCTTACTTGTGTTCCGTTATATCAGATTATCCCCTTCCTCCTCCTTTAACTTTGTAGTTTCCTATCTCTTCCGTTCATAAAGTGTTCCTAAGAGAGAAAATAAAATATTATTACACATACGGAATATAATTTATATACATATCACATGATGAAATGTGTGCATGGCTTATTGTTTAGTTTGGATGTCAATAGTCCTAAGTATTCTATATAGACCCATAAGTAAATGCATTTTAACTTGCAATAAAGATTAAAAGAAGACTGAAAACTCCTTGCACCTCGAATATGCAGTTATGTAGTGTTCACAGGAGACTACTTTTGTTGGTGTACACACTTTGTTATGTATTGTGTCACGGTTTCTTGATAATTATGTGCGAACGAGGAATTTATTTTGTTCCACTCCATAAAAACGTCCGTATTGGCTTGGTGTTTATGGGAAAAGGGTAGGTTTATTTTCCCTTGGAAGAGGCTATAACTTAAGTGTTAGCTTGTCTTTTAAATGTTTCGGAAATGATCTTGCATAAAACCATCCCAAATGGCACAATAAACCATATCAATGTGTTCTTATGTGTTTTATGATCGTACATTTGGACTGAAAGCTACAGAATAGATTATAGGGGTGAGTGGAGTTTTTTCTATACCAGTGCCAAAAGAAAATTAGGTAACATGCTAGGTAATAATGAAGTCATCATGAACAAGCCATTACATACAATGAAGGTCCATTAAGTATGAATAGGAAAATTGTAATAAAAAATATGTGAATGTGTAATTAATGAGCCTAAGTTAGCTTAATTAAATGAATAAAGTAAAAAATATGTCTGGGACTGTATATAATCCACATATACACTCTCACACAATGCTACATTTACAAGGAAATATGGCAATCTTTTACGCTGCTAGAGTTCCCATAGTCCAATATAAAAGTGAAGTCATACTTCTCAGAGTCGCAAGAATTCATGCAAAAATGATAATCATTACAGATACGCTGAGTAGACAGGAAAGAACGTCAACAGAAGTCAATAGAAAACAACCTAAAAAATTAGGGGGCATTTACACTGACAGATAATCGTGGACGAGCGTTGTGAAAAGTGTTTGTTTCATGATTATCTTACTGTGTAAATAGTCCGCCGATCACCCGATGAACAAGCAAAATGCTCATTCATTGGGGTAAAATGATCTTTTGTGCAACACCAAAGGTCATTGTTCTCGGTGGTGCATCGTCCTGTATAAAGAGGACCCGAACTGCCGAGAACTACGACAGCCTATATGCAATGATCGATCTTGTATGGATCGCTCAGGAAACATTGTGTGCTTTGGTCTGCTTTTGTAAACAGGCATTCAAAGGACTGCTGATTGGCAAAAGTTTAGATAAGTTGACCTTTACGCAACGGGCAAATTTCTAGCCATATTGGTACTTGATCCCCAAGGTTTGTTGGGCCCTCCACATTAAGCTACACTATAAAAGTATGACAAGCATGGCTGGCTGTAACGGTGTAAATCACATAGAAGTTGAATACTAAAGCAATTTAAAGTAAATCAAAAATTTAGCAGTCTAACAGATAAATGAAGGCTTGGCAGGTGCCAATAAAAGTAGTACCAGCTAAAAAAATTATTGTAGGAGGACTATTTTTTACATTTTGCACTAGGCCTCTTCACTGATTGAAATCTTAATGTTGCGGCTTACAATTCCATTTTTAAAAATTGTATATGGCATGCTTTAACTGTAACAGGGTAAGACCATTTAATTTTCTGAATAATAACACTACCATGTCCAAAATGAGGTCCATAAAAAATGGCATGTTCATTATTCTGAGGGAAAAAATTAGTAGCGTTTGCATATCACCAAGACCTTTGACATCAATTGGAACATAGGCCCTTCATCATTCTTAGTGTGCCATTTTTGTGTGCAAAAGTTTGGCTTTTAGGCATTTTTAGATTTTTTTGCTAAATGCATTATTTTTACGCCATTTTTATGCAATTTTTTGGGTGCTTATTATTCTTTTGGTATTCATGACAATGCAAGTACTTTTATTCACTCTGAAAAAAAAATAGTTTAACTCTGTCTTTCTAAAGACAAATAAGGCAGACAGCACAGTGCAATGTCAGGTTACACCTACTATTATACTGTATGGGGAGCAGGAAGAGTCAAGACAACAGCGAGAAAAGAAGCAGAGGGAGATAGAAATATAATGCTTGGTTTTCTAACAAGTCTTTTACTTCACCCCAGAGGTGGATTTACATGCACACTGCTCAGTACTGCAGTATAATATCCTCTATGCTACTTCTGCTTCTGTCTGTGTGATAACTAAGGAATGAAGAGCTGCAATCCCTTGTATTTGGCACATATGTAAGACATCAGTACAGCTATTCTCCTCCCAGCAGTCAGAAACAACTGTAATTTAGAGGTAAAGTCTTCATATGAGAAAACTTGAAAAAATGCAGCATACAAGTCATTTATTGACCATATATAGATATGTCTCCCGTCATCTTATACTGAAAGGTTACTTGAAAGTATAGTTACCAAAAACACAAAAGCCTTAACCAATATAATTAACCAATCCTTGCCTTTGTGGCTAAAAAAGCAGTGCTCATGAAATGGCACGTGAGACTGAGTGACTTATATGCTTTTATGGTAACAAAAATGTCTATCTTAAATGTGTTATTTAGATGTACAGTAAAGCAAGGTCACTGATATTAATTATCCAGAAATTACTGAAAAAAAATCCACTGATATTAGAAATCCCACTGAAAATGGGATAAAACTTAACATTTAATATATAAAAATATAAAAAAACCCACAGGTGATATACTATGACGAGTACCCTACCTTCAAATCCTATAGGACCAGCCAGTCCATGGGGAGATGACTAACATGTACAAAGACAAACATTTACCCTCATTCTCTCTATGATATTTATCTCACGTATTGAGCAAATAGTAACCATAAGTCACTGGATGGTGCAAAGTTAGTATGAGGTCTCTACGAGTTTCATCACTCCTAAAGTAGACGAATCAACAGGAGACATCTATTATAACTGCCTTTATAACTGCCTCGACCATGCAGCCCATTTTTCTTCAAGTGCCTCCTTATTGTGCATCTTGAAACAGCCACACCGCTGATTTTCAGAGAGTCCACTATTTCAACTGATGCTATTTGTGGGTTTTTCTTTCCCAATTTTCCTGGCATTTGTCACAGGTGAGGATGTTACCTATAGTAGTCTTACAAACCTATTTGTGTCAACTTCTGGGCATGTTACCAAAATCACCAGGGTATGTAAACTTTTGATCAGGGTCATTTGGATGTTTTGGGTTGTCATTATGATTTAAAAAGAGAAAACATAGTAGTCTGACAATAAATTGCTTCACCCAACTACTAACCATTAGTGGAGAAAAGGTTTTGGTGTTATCATTCATATTCTCTGAAAAAAGGCCAATAGAGCAAAAATTCTGCCGGGGTCTGTAAACTTTTGAGCACAACTGTATATCCACTGTGGGGTTGTTTATATTTGTACATATTAAAAGTTGAGTTTTATCAATTTTTCCAGTGAGATTTGTACAATATAGTATGGTTATATCATGTAACAGAAAAATGTATATAATGAAAAATTTTTCATGATGTGTTAAAATTATTTTAAAATAATATTTCAACCAGAATAAAAATAATACATTTTTCAGTTTTCTTCCCTAATTCTCTACAGCTATATCTTAGATATTTCAGACTTTTCTCTATATCTTGTCCGAATTGAACATCATAGTAAAACAGGTTACAACCTCTACAACAACTGCATTGTCTGTTTGTCTTGTTTTCAAGTTTACTCTAGGAACACAGATGACAGTCATCATGATAAGAATGTATCATGAGACAGGAAGAATCCGGACATTCTGTTTCCTATGTATCTTTATCTACTTTCCTTGCTCATTTTTCTGCAGCTAGGTTTCAGCTTTCAATATTAAAAACGAGCGAGTTTGGTTGATGGTGAAGATATATCCAATCAGCAATTGATTCAAGAAATTTGGATTATGACTGGCATAAACTTGGGACACCGAAGAGGGTGCTTTTTATGTTGGTGGATTGCTTAAAGATTAAAAGGCAGTATTTTGTAGTAGGAATGCATTGCACCAAGCACAAATGATGACGGCCATAATCAAATGTTTAGCATTAGCTCTCTTATAAAATCAAACAGATGTAAAACCTTTTTAAATGAATAAGTTCTGTATACCATCATTAAACCGTACCAAGAAAAATCTCTGACTCGCATCAATGCTTCCTGAAATTGGATGACTCACTAGAGTTTTTGCAAGGGAACTCAACTGATCATTGAATCATTGTTAGAGGAAGTTGTGAAAATGATACATTATGGCTAAGGATGTCATCTTAAATTTTTAAGTATTCCTGTTACTCTTCTAATACAGGGTGAGATCATGGATTGTTGGTGAGCAATTTATGTCGGTGTAGATCTTCAAACACTTCAAAAACATCATTATTGGGCTTCTGATCGTCTTGTTTATGATTAAATAACCCACTTCTAGAGAAGTTTGGCAGTGACTCTCATAGAGATCATAAGAGACAAGGCTTCCTGTGTGTGAAGGTGTCAGGAGAGATAGCTGTAAGACAAATGACTCTGCAGAACCATCATTCATCCAAAAACTATTGTGTAATAGGAGGGGACTTGAGTTGTATTGGTTATGAACATCTAAAAGCACATAAGGGACAAAATCGGAGTCCTGAAGTAATTCATTATTTTATAGATAGTTACCTTGTAAGGAATAAATAAAAGTGCCAATGAAGAGTTCATTATGCTAAAAGACATGATACATTTCTTTAATTTAGTACCATAAAATGTTGATGACAGGCATTGGTATCTTGGGAGGTAGAACATATCATGGATGTAATTTTATATAAGCAACACAGTGATATGCATATATCTATATATGTAGATCCAAAAGCCCTAACATCCAAGCTGGCCGAAATAAGGACTGATTGTCACATTGTCATGTATAATGGGGAAGGCAAAAAGCCAAAAAAGAACAATCAAATAGTGCATGCTTGTGAATACAAATAACTTTATTAAGTACTGAAAACAGGCATGAATAGGCGAGGATTAAAATTAGACATACATATACAGCTATACATGCAGGGGGCACATGGGACCATATGGGCAAATTATATTGTTTATACACAACACTTTCATATTAGTCGCAGTGGCTTATGAATATAAGGAAAGAAACTGTCATGATCCAGTCCGGGGTTTGTTTTCTGCTATCTTCTCTCTGGACTGGTCATGTGAGAGTTAATCCCTTGTGCCTCGTTTTGGAGTTGGTTGGGCAATTTCAGATCTCTGCAGCCTGCGGGCCAGCGTCAGCTATAGTTCATGCTTCCAGGCTAGAGCATCTAACCCGTATACCCTTGTGATCCTTCTGCCTCTGACTTCTCGTATTTGTGTGTGACCCATTCCCTATCCCTGGCTTAGTGTGCGTCTTGTGGTTTCCTTACAGTGTATGACTCGGCCTGATCTCTGAACCCCGCTTCTTGTTTTCTGTTCCTGATACTGCGTTCCCCGACTGGTTTTGACTCACTGGTTTGTACCCCGACTATGTGTTACGTCTCACATTTTGATACCACGTTCCCGTTAGGCTCTGACTTCTTGCTTGTCTCTGACTTCGTGCATTGCTGTGACCTTTTGTACTTCTGCTCCTGAAAGTTTCTGACTTCGGCTTGTCTGACCACTCTTTCGTTAACTGTGACACCTGTGCTGCTGCTCAGTGTTTCAACGCGGTGTTTGTGCAACCTCTCTTCACTCACCAATACCCCCTGGTGGAGGTTTTGTTATACTGCACTGCAGCAACATTACAGAAACAGTCCGCAATATGGTGTCAGGGTGAAGCACCAGCAAATTATGGTCAATAACACAGCAGTGTAAATATCAAGACTAGCCAGAGTAGATCAAATTGTAAAGTATATGATATATTCTGATACAGGAAAGATATATATCTTTGTACCGTGTTAGCCAGTAGATAGAAAAATATTTAGAATTAGCCATTAAAAGGTATCAACCACTGAGGATTCTCAATTCTAAATATTTTGATATACAGTATTCTGGTCCACCCGCCCTTTAATTTAGCTAGAATGGTATTTTCTGGATTTTGTGATTTCCGATTTTAATTGAAAGACATTCTAGGAAAAAAACAACACAAATCCCTTCTAGGAGAATTAATGTGTCCAGCATCAAAGTGTTCTTGGTCTGCATTAGTTCCAAATCTAAAACATCAGCAATCAAACTATCAACCCCCATCTCTAACAATGAAGTGAAATACTGCGCTCCATGAGACAAGATTAATGAGAGAGGGTTTGTATGCATTCTAGTCCCATGGTTCATTGATTTTTAAATCTATGTCTGTGTGTCCCCCTTCACTTAGACAGCCTTTCAGCCAGGGCTCCAGCAGACTCTACTGAGCTTCAAGCACAAATTTCTAAAAGTACAGAGAAATGCTTGCCATATAATCCCTCCTGACTATTTAGGTCAGAAAGTGTGAAGCAGAAATGCTCTGGCTCGAATAAATGTTAAAGCGGATGACCGTTTATTACTCACACACAGTAAGTAAAGAAGTAAAATTTCATGAAAGCAGCAATTAACATTTCCAAATAAATTTGTAAATAAAGACGACTATCCAGCAATAAATGTCAGAATGGAAAAACAAATGTATGTTTCTGCTTAGCTGAGTACCAAATGTAGAATGGTCAGCAATTATAAACAGCTCTCCAGTCCATCAAATGGCTCCTGATGGAGGAGCATGTGACCGAAACTGTACATCAGTCTCTTCAATAGAAAAGCAGTTTTTTCATGTGAGGTTTTCAATTGGAGACCGACGTACATGTCTGGTCACATGCTCCTCCACCAGCAGCCATTTTATGGACTAGAGAACTGCTCAGTCTATTAGGAAATCTGTACTAACAGGGGCAGGAGAAGAACTTGTCTTATATAATAGTAAGTGTATACAAAATCATGTCCTCAACACATCTGATAAAATAAAGATAATGTGACCAATCTCCTTAAATCATTCTGCAGCCAGCCATGGACAGTGTAACACAGAGGTTATAGGAGGCAAATTGGTGCAACATTTTTAATGAACCCCAATTACAAAAAAATATTTTTTAGTCCTAACTGCACACATTTAAGTAAGAAAAAAAATGGTCCACAAAATGGGGACAACCCTGGTAAGGATGCTGTTTTCTATTCGTTCTCAACCTATTTCTCTGACTGCAGTCTTATTTGCTAGCTCTACTTCTTATCTTCCTCCCATTTGGAATCTTAAGGTACTGCCACACTACTCGATCCCGCTAGCGATCTCGTTAGCGTCGCATACTAATGAGATCGCTAGCGGGATCGTTTTAATATCGCTAGTGTGGGACCACACATAGCGATATAGCTAACGGCGCTATCGCCGTTAGCGATCTTCTTAGCGATTTAGCGGTACAAAAGTACCGCTAAATCGCTAAGAAAAGGTGCCACACAGCGATTACATACTCACCCAGCGGGAGCGCCGACGAGAAAAAAGGGTCCGGATCGTTTCCAGCGACGAGCGAGATCCCAGCAGGAAGCTCGTCGCCGGAAGCTGCCGCACACAGCAACATCGCTAACGGGATCGCTAAATAGTGACTTTTTTAGCGATCCCGTTAGCGATATTGTTTAGTGTGGCATACCCTTTAGGATATGTGCACACAATCAGGATTGGCTCAGTATTTGCTCAGGATTTGACGCATGTGAAATCTGCAGCAAATCTGCATCTGAAGTCACTGGAAGGTCACCTGCGTTTTGGATACGTTTTTACACGCGTTTTTGATGCGTTTTTTCTGCATGCTTTTTTTATTGCATGCATTTTTTTGTCACTTGAAATAAAGCTAATTGAAAGTTGGCTTCTGGGAAGGAAAAAAAAGTGATTTCCTGTTTGCAGATATATTGGAGGTAAGTTCCCACGGTCAGTAAACGCTGTGGGTTGAACGCTGCGTACATCTGCAGCGTCCAACCCGCAATGTCCAGCTGTTTCAGCATAGTGGATGGGATTTCAAGAAATCCCATGTCCACTATGCGTGCACTGACGCCTGCGGCTCACCGCGGAGATGGACATGTGGCGCGTCTTTCCAGACCGCAGCATGTCAATTTATGAAGCAGAGATGCTCAGTCTCTGCTGCTTAAATTACCCATACACTTTCCTTATATGCCGTAAAACCGCATTATCTTCCCAGTCACATGCGTATTAAGTGCGGGAACGCAGCTTACTACGCATGTGTACTAATTTACATAATGGTGAATCTTGTGACACAGCCGAAAGTACATGACACAGGAATTGGAGGAAAGCACAGTGACAGGTCCCCTTCTTTTTAATAAATAAATAGTTTTAAAAAAATATTGTGTGGTCCCCCTATATTTGTTAACCAGCCAGACTAAAGCAGACTACTGTGACTGGTATTTCAGGCTGGTAAGGATCCAATATCCATGAACCTTACCAGCCTGATAATACCAGGCCGCAGCAGTCTTCTTACCTTGGATGGTTAGCAAAAATAGTGGTATCCCCTCCAAAAATAAATTGCGTGGGGTATCTCTATTTTTGTTAACCATCCAAGGAAAAAGCAGACAGCTGCGGCCTGGTATTTTCAGGCTGGCGAGGCTCATGCATTTTGGTCCTCACCAGCCAAAAAATAGCAGCCAGCAGCCGCCCCACAATTGGCACATCCAAACAGCCTCCAGCTCTATCGCCTCCACTTCTGAAGTTTCAA
>VIAB01005353.1:78251-99653 GCA_009801035.1 Oophaga pumilio | reverse complement strand
AAAATGGAAGAAACACAAGATGACTTTCAATCTTCCTCGGTCTGAAGGTCCATGCAAAATCTCGCCTCGTGGGGTAAGGAAGATTCTAGGAGGTCAGAAATAAGTTCAGAACTACATGGGAACACCTGGTCAATGATCCGAAGAAAGCTGGGACCACAGTCTTAAACATTACCGTTAGTAACACACTACGCCATCATGTATTCAAATTCTGCAGGGCATGCAAGGTCCCCTTGCTCATCCTAGCACATGCCCAGGCCCGTTTGAAGTTCATCAATGACCTTTTGGATGACCCCGAGGAGACGTGGGAGAAGGGCATGTGGTCAGATGAGACCAAAATAGAGGTTTTTGATATATTCACACGCCGTGTTTGGAGAAAGAAAATGATTACAACCTTGAGAACACCTTCCCAACCGTGATGTATGGTGGGGGAAACATACTTTCGGGGTGCTTTTCTGCAAAAGGGACAGGACGACAGCACCATATTGAAGGGATTGTGGATGGGGTCATGAGATTCTGGCCAACAACCTCCTTCTCTCAGTGCGTTGAAGTTGGATCGTGGCTGAGTCTCCCAGCATAACAATAAGTAGTGAATGACCACGGTCAAACAGAGAGCACAGGATACACGCGTTTCGACGGTAAACACCGTCTTCATCAGGTAGCAGATGAAGACGGTGTTTACTGTCAAAACGCGTTGTGGATTAAAGATAACTATTTCTACTTTGTGTCCTGTGCGCTCCGTTTGACCGTGGTCATTCACTACTTATTGCACTTTTTCCTCCATTGGAGGTACTCGGCTAGAGATGCAGTGGACTCCCCTTCCCCACATCAAATCTCGTGAGGCCGCATTCCCAGCGCTCCCTGGTGACCGCAACTCTTCAGTCTCTCCCAGCATAGCAATGACCCGAAACACACAGCCAGGGCAGCTACGGAGTGGCTCCATAAAAAGACTTTCAAGGTCCTGGAGTGGCCTAGAGAGTCCCCAGACCTGAACCCAATAGAAGATCTTTGGAGGGAGCTGAAACTCAATGATGCCCAGTGACCGCCCCAAAACCTGAAAGATCTGGAGAAGATCTGTATGGAGGAGTGGGCCAAAATTCCTGTTGCAGTATGTGCAAACTAGGTCAAGAACTACAGGAAATGTCTGGCCTCTGTAATTGTAAATAAAGGTTTCTGTACCAACTATTAAGTTCTGTTTTTCTATTTTATTTAATACTTATTTCATGCAATAAAATGCAAATTAAATATAAAAAAAATCCAAAAATTCTCATTGTATAATTTTATATTTCTGTCACAACAGTTGAACTGTTCAATAAAATTTACAGACCTCTCAATTCTTTGTAGGTGTGAAAACTTGCAAAATCGGCATTGTATCAAATACTTATTTTCCCCACTGTATAGTGTACCCATAAAAAAATATTTATATCGAAAAAAAAACCAAAGTACACATATTTTCCATCACCACATCCAAAAAATACCCTATTTATAAAACTGTCCAACCAGTTAGCCCTTTCAATGAACACGGAAAAAAAAAATAAGGCAAAAAAATCATGCTTTTTCATTATACTGCCAAACAAAAGTGAAATAAAACTCGATCAAAAAGATGAATGTAACAAAAATGGTATAGCTGGAAATGTCATCTTGTCCCGCAAAAAAACAAGCCACCACACAGCTCTATCAGCAGAAAAACAAAAAAGTTATAAGTCTCAGAATATAGCAATGCATATTTTTTCTATAAAATAGTTTTTATTGCATAAATGCTGCCTTTATCAATTTCACTACACGCGGAGCAGCATAAAAAAACTAAATTGTCATATTCTCGAAAAAGGTACCAATAAAAATGTCAACTTGTCCCTCAAAAACAAGCCCTTACATGGCTGTCAGCCGACATATGGAAAAATTATAGCTCTCAAAATGTGGTGATGCAAAATCTTGTTTTTGCACTAACAAGCGCCTTTTAGTGTGACAGCAGCCAAACAGAAAAAAACTATATAAATCTGGTATCGTTGGGATTGCACCAACCCGAAGAATAAAGTCGTCTAATCACTTATACCGCATGAGGAACGGCATAAAACATAAATAGAACCAATTTTTCACCTGCTTGCGATTTATTTATTCATTTTTTTCTTCATTCTGCCTCGCAAAGATCGCAGTTAGGCTCAGCTCACATTAATCCTCTGAAATGTGTAATTCAGATGGAACCCCTGGCCTAAGATGCCCTATAATGAGTCAGATGGAGACACTGGATACTGTCTAGCCTTTGATCCAGCGGTGTCCGTCCTTTTAGACATGTATAAATTTTCAAGCTGACACAGTTTTGCACACTCTGCTGCCCCATTATAGTTAATGGATCCCTTGGGGGGGTTTCTTCTGAATCACGTTGCTTGCAGATTTAGATGTAAACTCCAGTGCAAGTTCTAAGCTTAGTGCACAGGATAAAGGTGATCCCAAATGTTATATAAAATGTTCCCAATAAAAGCTTCAAATCCACAAAAAACAAGTCCCCACTCAGATCTGTCACCTGTCAATGGAACTGTAGTGGGCTTCCACGTTACTGGTAGTACAAAGGCTCTGTAAAATCAAAATGGTTCCTTGCCCCCCACCCCCCCCCTCAAAAGAAATCCAGCAAATTCTGTGCTCTGAAATCCAAATGCCCTCTCCTTTCTGAGCCCCAGTGTGTCTAAGCCATATTTAGCATCCACATATTTGGCATTTCTATAGTGATAACAGTCCGCCTAATTTACGGGTGCGTGTTCCCTGCATGAGCCGGGCACCACAACGTACTGGTCACTACAACGTTCTGGTCACTACAACGGCAGTTTGCAATTTTCATTGCTTTTACTGGAAAACACCCATGGAGTCAAAATCGTCACTACACCTGTAAATAAATTCCTAAAGGGGTATAATTTCCTAAATGGGGCCACTTGAGGGGGGATTCTGCTTTTCCAGCACTTAGGTGCTTTGTATATGAAGTCCGCAAACTATTCTAGGAAAATTTGCACTCCAGGAGGCAAATAGCGCTGAGTCCTTCCCAAGTCTTGCCGTATGGTTAAGCAGTACTGTATAGCCACATATGGGGTATTTCTACATTCAGCAAAAATTGTGGGACAAAATTTAATTTCTGTGGATAAAACAAAATTTTGGTGGTAAAAATGTACATGTTTTCTTCACTGCCCAATGGTATAAAATTCTGTGGCTCGCCTGTGGTTTCTAATATGATCACTACACCCCTAGATGAATTAATTGAGAGGTGTAGTTTGCAAAATAGGGTCTCTTATGGGGGGGGTCTGTTGTTCTGGCACCTCAGGGGCTCTGCCAATGTGACATGGCACCCTCAAACCAGTCCAGCAAAATCTGAACACCAATGTGGCGCTTCTTCCCTTTTGAGCTTCACTCTGTGCCTAAAAAGTAGTTTTCAACCACATATGGGGTATCAGCGTACTCAGGAAAAATTGCACAACAAATTTTGGGTTACATTTTCTCCTGCATTCCTTGTGAAAATTAAAAAAACATTTTTGGGGGAAAAATATATATTTTTTCATTTTCCCAGATCAACGCTGGAAACTTCTGTGAAGCACCTGGGGTTCAAAGTGCTCATCACCCATCTAAATAGATTCCTTGAGAGGTCTAGTTTCCAAAATGGGTTCACTTGTGGGGGTTTTCCACTGTTTAGGCACGTCAGGGCCTCTCCAAACGCGACATTACACCCACAGACCATTCCATCAAAGTCTGTGTTCCAAATTGTCACTCCTATCCTGAGCTCTGTCGTGCACCCAAACAGTAGTTTACCCCCAAATTTGGGGTATCTGTGTAGTCGGGAGAAATTGCACAAAAATTGTATGGTGCAGTTTCTCCTGTTACCCTTGTGAAATTGCAAAGTTCGGGGCTAAAAAACATTTTTGTGGGAAAATGTGTTTTGTTTTTTCTTTTACAGCTCAACGCTATAAAAAAATTCTTTGATGCACCTGGGGGGTATTAGTTGCTCACCACACATGTAGATAAGTTCCCTGAGGGGTCTAGTTTCCAAAAAGGTGTCCGACGTGGGCGGTTTCCCCTTTTTAGGAACATCATGGGCTCTCTAAAGGTGACATGGCGTCCTCTAATTATTCCACCAAATTTTGTGTTCAAAAAGTGAAATGGCGCTCCTTCCCTTCCGAGCTTTGCGTGTGCCCAAACAGTGGTTCCCCCCCACATATGGGGCATCTGCGTACTCAGGAGAAATTGCACAACAAATGTTTGGGTCCATTTTTTACTGCTACCCATGCGAAAATAAAATTGGGTCTAAAGTAATAAAATGTGAAAAAGTAAAATGTTCATTTTTTTCTTTCCACATTCCATTAATTCCTGTGAAGCACCTGAAGGGTTAATACACTTTTTGAATGTGGTTTTGAGCACCTTGAGGCGTGCATTTTTTAGAATTGTGTCATATTTGGGTATTTTCTGTCATATAGACCCCCAAAGTCACTTTAAATGTGATGTCCCTAAAAACAAAAAAAATGGTTTTGTAAATCTTGTTGAAGAAATGAGAACTCGCTGGTCAACTTTTAACCCTTCTAACTTCCTAAGAAAAGAAAATATTGTTCAAAAATTGGTGATGTAAAGTAGACATGTGGGAAATGTTATTTGTTAACTTATTTTGTGTGACATAGCTCTGATATAAGGGCATAAAAAGTATGAAAATTTTCAACATTATCACCCAATTACAGATTTTTTCACAAATAAACTCAGGGCATATTGAACAAATTTTACTACTATCACAGAGTACAATGTGTCACAAAAAACATTATCGGAATCAGTGGGATCCGTTCCAGAGTTATTACCTCATAAAATGACAGTGGTCAGAATGGTAAAATTTGGCCTGGTGGTGAAGGGGTTAAATGTCACTTGTTTAACCCCCAAGAAAAAGTATTGTTCCACCTCAAAAGCCCTAAAATACATAAATTCCTGGATCTTAGTTCTGCAGGATTACATAGTAATTAAACCTTTTGAAATTTTGTTTTTCACTTTTCATTTCCCTAATGATTACACGCTGATTTGTGGAGTCCAATGATCATTTAAACCCTTTCCATAACCCCACTTCCCTTCTCGAGAAGAATGCAGCTCAGGAGACATGCGCTCACAAGTATTTCCTGAGCACACAGTCCATAGTACAGGAACAAAAGAAAGCATAGTCTAAAAAAGTGATCAGTAGGAGGTATAAGGACCCGGAATTTGTTGAAATTTACAACCGATGCATGCTTAGTAGAGCAGGGTCAAGCCCAGCCCCTGAAACTGAGGTCACCGATGCTACTTTGTTTAAGGGTGGGGACTGGCTGTAGCAGTGACCTCAGCATCGGTTCACTGATATGTCATCCCATTTCTTTATCCCAGCATGCACTGGGAATTATAAAATGAAATGTCATCAAACCATAAGTAAGACAGAAGAAAGCAGGAAGATAGAGTAGAGAAGAATGGTAGGGAATTTTTGATTGAAGTATATTAGAAAATTGATTGGATTAAATGGTCATTAAGGATGAAATTCAAATTTGGCTTTGGACCACCCCTAACAGTATATGGGTAACTCGTCTTGGTACTGCAATCAACCCATTCCCTTAATAGCTGTATTCACTCTCCTCTGCACATACTCCATTACTCCATATCCTTATTGTGCACTGTTATATGACACTAGAATATCTACTAAAACTGCAATGCACATCCACATACAGAAACATTTTATAAAAAAAACTTTGACTTCTAAATCAAAGAGAAAAAATGCCAAAAAAAGAAAAACACCTATTTGCTGCTTTTTTGAATCTGTGGCATGTCAATTCTTTAAGCGTTTTTGCAGCATTTTTCCACCTAGAGAAAACAATGGGTAAGTGCAAAAACGTTGCCATCATTTTTTGATGCGGTTTTAGTGAAAAAAAAAAACACAGGTGCAAAAGAATGTGAAACCCATTTATTTTTGTGATTTTTCTCAACTTTAAACCATAATGTCTTGGTCTCCTCACCTGAGAATGGCTGTTAGGATTAGTAGAGTTTAATTAATTTTTTTTAATCAAATACTTTTTATAAAGGCATATATCAAAAATGTAGTACAGTCTGACACGAACTTCAGACAGATACCAAAATTACAAAGCAGATTGAAAGATTTTCATTTAACATGAACTAGCCCCTTTACCCAGTCCCCCACACACAGTATAGTGCAGCCCCCCACACACAATATAGTGCAACCCCCCCACACACACACACACACACTATAATGCATATATATACACACACAATACTTAACTCTCCTCCTCGTTCCCCCACTGCTCTGACTTCTGCAGAGCATCTCATCAGCTCCACTGCTGGCACATGCTGAATCAGAGGCAGCAGGGGAGTGATGGGAGAGGGAGCGTCATCTGATGCTCTCTCCTCCACCACTGCTGTCAACTGAATAAGTTGAATGCGAGGGGTGGGGCCGAACCGGGTCCCTCTTGCTCACAAGCCTCATAGAGGCCGCGTGGTGTGCCGCTATTAACAGCACACCACTGGCTGGTGGCCCCTGGAGTAGTGGGGGCCCTGCCCACACACTGAGGTCAGCTGCCGGAATATTCACTGCTCCCCACACCCGTGACTATGGGAGTGGAGAGCAGTGAATATTTTAATAGTGGGCATACTGCTAGCCGCAGCCGCCGACTTCCTGCAGCAACTGGGCAATCACGTGTGCCCACTATTAGGCTAAGTTCACACTTGCGTTCTGTGGCATGTCAAAATGCCGCATTCAGATGCATCCGCATACTTCCGCATGTCCCTGCGTACCCAGTGTTAAAGATAGGTACGCAGGACGCATGATGAAGTAGGCGAAGCTTAAGGGAGGAAGTACGCAGCCATACGCAGACCCGCCAAACGCAAGTGTGAACTTAGCCCTAAAGAGAATGAATATTCACTGCTCTCCACTTCCATAGTCCAGCCCACCTTACGGTGCAGGTTTCAGTGAATAAAGGTGGGAGGGACTATGGACATGGAGAGCAGTGAATACTCATTCTCTTTAATAGCAGGCACACGTGACAGTCGCCGGGTCCTGCCTCCTATAACCTGCTTCTCTGCCACTTTACCCCACCTGTTCCCCTTTTTTTGAAGAAAAAAAGTGCATTTTATAGTCAAAAAATACTGTACTCGCCTCTGGCAAGCAGGCATTGCCAGATTTTGTACTAAACTGCCTGGTTGGAGTTGGAGATGTTGCTTGTGGAGGCATTTTGGAGTGTTTTCAGGAGAGTGTTGCATGGTGATTTGTCTGTGTGCATATCCTCATCCTCTCCTAGTTGTTTTTTCCTACCTTTACTTCCTGGTGTTCCACTGTTTTTTGTGAGTGCATATTTGCATGATTTCATTTATCCCTGTAGGTCTTCCCCTGTTAGTCTGGTTTTGTGTATTCATATACACAACTACTTCCCACTTTCCTGGGTGGAGGGAGGGGACAGATAAGGGCTGATTCAGGAGCTCAGTATGGCATGTTGCCCCGGCGTCTTAACCATCAGAAGTAATCCAGGGAGCAGGGATACTAGGGCACCCTCAGCATTAGGGATAGGGAAAGAGCCCCTAGCCCCGGCATATCTTGCTACTGTGACGTGACATGCTGCAGCTATGTTGCAATTTCTGAAAAGTGCATCCACAACGTGTGAATACCTCCTTAGCATGATATTATTGCTGCCTCTTAATGAACCAAATTACTGTAGTCAGGTGGAGCTCACTTTTTTCAGTAAAATATATCCAATCGCATTTTTACATAAATGCACAATTTTCCTGTTACAGTTATGTTCGACATGTGGTTGTATAATTTAACACTATCCACTGACATCTAGTAGGGGCTAAGAAGATGGCAAAGCGTTTTCAAGTTGCCCTTTCCTTAGTTTGAAATGTAATTAAGAAATGGCATTTGACTGAAACGTTGGAGGTCAAGATAAGGTCTGGAAGACTAAGAAAAATTTCAGTGAGAGCTGCTCATAGGATTGCTGGAGAGGCAAATCTGAACCCCCACTTGACTGCAAAATACCTTCAGACAGATTTGGCAGACTCTTGTGGTACATTGTTCTACTATTCAGAGACACCTGCACGAATGTGTCATTTTAACCAGAGGTGGCCAAAGTTTTACATGCCACTGTACACTTTGAAGTGGCTATTTTTAGATACTGCAGTTCATCTCTCATTTACTTCACTTTTGGAATACAAGTAACAAAAAAGACTGGCATTTCCGTTGTTGCTGTTCAGTTGTACCCTAAGGGTATGCGCAGACGTTGCAGATTAGCCTGTGGAATTTTCTGCAGAGAATCCGCATCTCTTGGCAAAAAATGCAGGGTAAAACGCTTGCAGATTTCCTGTGGATTTGATGCCGATTTCTTGTGGATTGTAATGTGTTTTTGGTGTGTGGATTTGGTATTGTAAATTTTCTACTTTGCTGCTCTGGAGGAGAGAGAGAGAATATATGAATGTGCGCGTCCAAAAACGCTGCGGATCTGCATCACAATTCGCAACATGTGCACACAGCCTAATACATTTACCACTTTTCATCTGAACTTTTTTTTATGATCAAGCAGTTGCATTGTATTTCTTTTTCTTCCCTTTTTCTGAAGGCGAGGACGTCGGCGCAAAGATGATAAAACTCCAAGACTACCAAAAAGACGGTGAGTAGGTTCTTGCGTTACAGAGATGTGGGTTCCAAACTACTTTACTAAAATGTTCTGTTTGCCCACATTAACACTAATAGAAAATGCGTCCACTTACATCATAAAAATTGCTATTTATATTTCATTGAATTGCCCTTTAATTCCTTAATTGTTTGTGTTTTTGTCACTGAGTGATCAGTGTCTGCTTTTTCTGTCTACATAAAACAAAATAGTAAAGTTTGCCCCCATTCAGCTCAAATATTTTATTAATTTTAAAATTACATATCCCATGCAAAGTTTCAAACCACACAATGGAGTCTTTTTCAACTGAAAAGACCGACCCATATGTTATTCACAACATTGTGTGGGATAAATTGCATTATCAATAAAAAAGAAACATCATGCTGGATGATGGCAAACTTTATCTTTCGATACAGCTTAAGGAACCTAACTGGTTGAACTGGGCGTAGGACACACTTGCATCCTTCTATATTGGTTTTGCTATATTGAATATTATTTTGGTTTAGGCTGACATTGCTTGGATTTCCTCTTCTGCCCCCATAAGACTCACCCCTTCCTGCTCTCCTGAACCACTAATTGTAGAGCTGGAATGTGGTCTAACTTTATAGGGCTGATGATACTGTGGGGAATGCAGCAAAGCGAAGTAGGAGTCCTTAGGTTCTGCCTTCTGACTACATGGTTAATCAGTGTGGCGGCGTAAGCTGGAAATACAGGCTGAGCTGAGTATGGATAAAATACTGACTATCATACAAATAAGCTAATATAGCCCAATTAGAGATTAAAGTGGTGGAATTTTCTCAGCAATCTGTCAGATGACTGCTTGATACAATATCCAATAAATGCTAAAAACCAAAAAAAAGAAGATGTACATAGAGGCAGGGATCTCCGGAAAAAAATGTAACAATATTTTATTAGTACAAAAAACACCACACATAAAGATAAAACCATTTAAAAAGAATTCGCATAGTATGTGCTATTGTATGCAGGAGCTAGCAGTATGCCAGTTTGCACCAGTAATAAACCATAAATTATAGAATTCAACCCATCTATATCATTGTAAAAGGGGTTTATATAAACAATAAAGAATATTTTGGTTAAAGCAATGAGACATAGAGTCTATGTTGGCAGTTCATGTGTCAAAAACAGGTAAAAATGCCATAGGCTGAGATTGGCACCCAATACAAAAAATATAAATGGAAAAAATTATCATGATTAAATAACAATTAGTACACCACCAAGGGACATATTTGTTGAGTACGAATTCTTGACCACACATATAACTACAAAAATACAGAATCAAATATAAACAAATAATATCACATATGTTGCCACAAATGGTTCAATACCAAGCTCAGTTATATTATATGTAAAGCTTGAAAAAGGAGAGAGGGGAAAAAATTAAATAATAAATTGGTTTTTCAATGATCCTCTAGTGATTAGGGAGGTATTATAAACACCAGTATATCATAGCCTAATATCTAAAATGAAATAGAAAAAAATATTAGCACAAATTAACAAGACAAAAATAATTAGAAGTTCACAGAGGGCTATCTAAGCTGTATAGAAATTTTTCACCCAACTGAAGATATATATATAACAACCAAAAATACAAAACCAAGTAAAAAAAACAAATCACATATATTGCCACAAATAATTCATTATAGAACCCAGTTGTTACCATATATCTAGTGTTGGAAAAAAGGAGGCAAATAGCAAATTAGTTTGTCACTAGTTTTCTAATAGCCAACAAAGTGATATAAAAGCCAATATGATAGCTAGGTATACACAGATGATAGATTATCAGCCTCAGCTAGCTTAAGATAGACCTGGCAGATAGTGTGACTAGCTGCCATTAGCGGCTGCAGGCTCAAAGAATATGCTCATAGAACGAAACCCCAAATGCAGTAACGATGGTGCAAAGGCAGCAAACTGCTCCTGTCAGCCCAACACATGTCGTCACATCCGTTACTTCATCAGGGGCAGAGAGTGTGGTAATGACTTGTACCTTTGTCCTTATATACAAAAACAGTGATTAACTTAATCTCTACTGCTGTGGAGACTCACATCTTAGGAGTGGCATGTGCATCGGTATACCGGAAAAGAAGCTCCGGCGTTCATTTCCTCCCATGGTTGCAGTCTCAGAAGTTGTCTAGGAGACAGGGAGCGCAGCTGAACTGCGCCAGCGCCCCATCCACGTGGTCAGAGCAATGAAAACAAGAGCGCCCACTTCAAGCGTCTGCAGTGCGCAGGCGCGAAGGTTTACACACTGCGTATGCGTCCACAAGATACATGTCAGTATGAGAATTATCATGTTAAGGAATTACTGCAAAACGGGGCATGCACCTTCAATATGCATAACAAAAAGGACTTAGGCCACAGACCATAATAATGGCGATTTTAAAATAGAGGCAGTCCTTAATGTTCAGCTCACACCGAAAGTTCCTATTAAGAACCATTTGAGCATCATACTGATTTTGACAAATGCAAAAATCTGCTCCCAGAGTGAACGAACCAATAATAAAACCCTCCCAGAACCTTAAAGAAACACAAGCACAGTATTATCCCTTTGTAAAAAAATATATATATACATCGTTCCTACTTTACTATAGACACAAAATAAGTGGGCAGATTATTATTACCTTCATTTTAAACAAAAATCATCTGCAAAGAACGCACAGATTAAGAGAAGGAGGAGGTATTCATATTGAAAGGTGACTATATTCCCCAGATTTTTTGTTTGTGTATGCTTTTTTGGCATAGCATAATACAATCACAAAGGCCAAACATTAGGTCAAATTATATCATACAGTATATCAAATTGTAAGGCCCAATAGTGATGGTCAAAGATAGACCTGATAAAAAGGAGAGCAAGGAAAAAACAAACACCTTTTAAAGTTGTATTGGGTGCCAATCATCTTTGAAAATGTACAAGAGCATTCAGAAAAGTATTAGTACAGTGAAACAACATTTGTATAGAGTCCTTTATAGTTGCTTATATAAGCCGTAAATAAAAGTTCTTCATTCATGCCCTTTGGAGCAAGGCTCTGTAGGGCGCATATCCATTTAGATTCACATCTTAGTTGGTTGATGATACTACCTCCTCTAATATTGATGTTAAAGCCCTCCAAACCCATAACTTTGAGTCCTTTAGTGCTGCTCCTATGAATGTCCAGAAAGTGTGTGGCCACTGAAGACATGGTTTTATTTTTCTCTCTGTCCTTATAGGCTGTAGAGATGTTAGACAGGTGTTGTTGAATCCTTCTTCTCAATTCCTGGGTGGTCTGGCCAACGTACACCTTCGGGCAGTTACAGATGATTGCATACACTAGGTTCCTGGTCCTGCAATTAAAGAAGGCTTTAGGTCTGATGGGGAAGGCAAATTAGAAACAAATATGCCATTTTGTGCTATCATAAATTGGCATACGTTGCATTCCCCACAGGGGTAGGTACCAAAGAGTCTAGTACCAGATCTCAATCTCAATTTGGGCCTTTGGTAGTGGCTGTGACAAATTTGATCCTTTAAATTTTGTGCCCTCCTGGCCACTATTTTGGGGGTCTGTGAAATTTGTGACAAAAGTCTAGGTTCTCTCAACAAGATGTTCCAATTTTTGGACAAAATCTTGTGAATATCAGACCATTGGTTGTTGAATGTAGTGATCAAGGATAGAGGTCTGCTGGAGTCACGAACCTGTTTCCCAAAAAGATTTGAGCGATCCGCCATATTTGCATGTTGGAAGGCTCTTGAAATCACTTTCCTTGGATATTTCCTGTTGGTGAAACGAGTCGTTAAATCTCGTGCTAGTCGCCGAAAATCATCACTAGAGCTGCAATTCCTGAACTGACCTTTGGGGATTCCATCCTTAAGATGTCGAGGGTGGAAGCTGGTATAGTGCAAGAGACTGTTCGTTGCAGTGGCCTTTCTAAACAGACAGGATGAGATGTGTTAATCATGGATCGAAAGCTTAATGTCCAAAAATTCGATAGATGTCTCTGAAAGGGTGGAAGTGCGACGGATGTTAAAGATGTTCCAGTTAAGCTCTTCAATTAACCTTCTACAATTATCCAGTGGACCTATCCAGAGTAACAAAATGTCCTCTATATAACATCGCCACGACAACACCCTGGTAGTGAACATCTCGCGCACATATACCACATTCTCCTCCCACCACCCCAAAAAATGATTCGCATAAGAGGGCACACACCGTGCCCCCATAGCGGCACCGGAGACTTGTCTGTAAAATCTCCTATCAAAGATTAAATAGTTTTTGTCCAAAATGAAGAATAAGAGCTTGAGTAGAAATTTATTATGCTCACCATCTCCTGTAGATTGTTTATCCAAAAAATAGGAAACAGCTTGTATTCCGAGATCGTGGACAATGCTAGTATTAAGCGATTCTACATCTAGACTAACCAAAATGGTATTTTGTGGGATGTGAGAGACTCCACATATGACATCAGATGTGCCCAATCCCTAACAAAAGAATAAAGAGAAGATGCCAATGGTTGCAAGAAGTGATCCAAATAAATACAAAGTCGTTCCATAAGACCACCAATACCTGACACGGTCGGCCTACCTAAAAGTTCCTTTAATGACTTGTGCACCTTTAGTAAAATAGAGAAGGTTGGTATCACCGGATGGTGGGTGGTCAAAAAGTCAGCCTCTTTTTTGTTCAAAACACTATCATATAGTGCTTTCTTGATTAAACTGTCAATTTTGTCCTTAAAAAAGGCAGTAGGGTCTGATGCTAAAACAAGATAGCAGTCAGTATTATTCAATTGTCTTAGTGCCTCCTTGACATATAGATCATGTGGCCACAATACAACGTTCCCACCTTTATCGCCTCTCGAATGACAAACTCATTTTTACTTATTTTTTGTAGAGCTCTCTTTTCCTCTGTATTCAGATTGTTCTGTTTATTAGTGTTCAATTTAAGTTGTTCAATGTCTTTACACACACTCTCAAAAAAAATGTGAACCTCTGGAAATAAAGTCAAAGAAGGTGTTGACTGTGAGGGAGACTTTCTAGAGAATCTCCTTTTATCCAGAGGGTTTTCATTTTCTTCCAAGAGTGCCAACAAATCACGGAAGGCCTGCTTCTCATTGTCGGGAAATGAGTACACTAGGGAAGGCTGGTGGTACAATAGCTTAAAGGTCATCTGGCGGCAAAAAAGATATAGATCCTTAAACAAGGTAAATTTATTTAAGGCATTCATGAGTGAAAAAGAAAGGCCTCGTGTTAACACCGATATTTCAGGGTCTGATAGAGAATAGGAAGACAGGTTTAAGATCTGTAGATTACCTGCTTCGGAAAAATCTGTGGTTGTATCCGAGGAAGTTAGCGTCTCCGATTGAATCTGGTCTCCCTCTTGTAGGTTGGTGACCAGTTTTTGTATCCTCAGCCTCTCCTCTTTGTTGACATTGGCTTTCCTTCTCCCCCTCCTCCTGTGCCGCTTTCCATATCGCTTTGTTCCGAAGATAAAAAATCACTAGAGGAAAGTTCAAATCTTTGTGTTGATTCACCAGTGTTAGTAGTAGAATTTCTTTGTTCATTACCCAATCGACATTTGTTACCGTGGTGAACCCATTTAAAGGCCTGGCCTTTATTAAAGTCCATTTTATCGCTATTAAATGAGTTCTTTTTCCCATTAATAATATCCTTTTCACATTGATCAATAGTAGTCTTGAGTTTTTGAAAAAAAAGGGGGTAACTAAGGTAAGGTGTTTTTTGCATTAATAAAATATTGTTAAAAACAATTTTTTTCCGTAGATCCCTGCTTTCTGTGTACGTCTTCTTTTTCTTCGTTTTTATGGTCTAACTGTATGACGTACTGCGCGTTGATTCCCATAATATCTTTCCTTCTTGTGTTGTTAATATCCAATAAATGATCACATATGAACTGTCAATTTTATTTTTTATGAATGGTGAATGAAGAGCCTAACAAGAATGTAAGAGTCACAGGTTATCTTGTCTATTGTTGTTCCCTCCAGATAGTGTATGGAATGATTGCTGGTTTAGCGCAGAATTAAAGCATTAATCCCACATTTGAATTATATTTCACAAATCAAAATAAATGCATTCCTATTGTAAATAGTAACTAAGCCCAACATAAAGTTTCTTGTACCTTTTGTCTTTTTTTTCATCTCTACACACGTGGTCACAATTGTTGGTACCCCTCGTTTAAAGACAGAAGAACCCACAATGGTCACTAAATAACTTGAATCTGACAAAAGTAATAATAAATAAAAAAAATCTATGAAAATTAACAAATGAAAGTCAGAGATTGCTTTTCAACCATGCGTTCACAGAATTTTTTTGAAAAATAAAACTCATGAAATAGGCCTGGACAGAAATTATGGTACCCTTAACTTAATATTTTGTTGCACAACATTTTGAGGCAATCATTGCAATCAAACGATTCCTGTAGCTGTCAATGAGACTTCTGCAGCTCTCGACAGGTATTTTGGCCCACTCCTCAAGAGCAAACTGCTCCAGTTGTCTCAGCATGTTTCATTCAGCTCTTTCCAAAGATGCTCAATAGGATTTCGGTCAGGGCTCATAGAAGGCCACTTCAGAATAGTCCAATGTTTTCCTCTTAGCCATTCTTGAGTGGTTTTAGCTGTGTATTTTGGGTCATTATCCTGTTGCAAGAACCAAGACCTGTGACTGAGACCAAGCTTTCTGACACTGGGCAGCACATTTCTCTCTAGAATCACTTGATAGTCTTGAGATTTCATTGTACCCTGCACAGATTCTAGACACACAAGCAGCCCCAGAACATAACAGAGCTTCCTCCATGTTTCACAGTAGGGACAGTGTTCTTTTCTTGATATGCTTCATTTTTCCATCTGTGAACATAGAGCTGATGTGCCTTGCCAAAAAGTTCCATTTTTGTCTCATCTGTCCATTCTCCCAGAAGCTTTGTGGCTTGTCAATATGTAGTTCGGCAAATTCCAATCTGGCTTTTTTATGATTTTTTTCAACAATGGTGTCCTCCTTGGTCGTCTCCCATGAAGTCCAGTTTGGCTCATACAAAGACGGATGGTGCGATCTGACAGTGTTCCTTGAGCTTGAAGTTCACCGTTATTAATCTGTTTAGAAGTTTTTCTGGGCTCTTTTGTTACAATTCGCATTATCCGTCTCTTTGATATGTCATAAATTTTTCTCCTGCAGCCATGTTCAGGGACGTTGGGTACAGTCCCATGGAGCTTAAGGGTATGTGCACACGTTGCAGATTTTGGACGGAAACGCATCCAACCCGCTGTGCACAGCCAGTGTAAATCTATGGGTAACGCAGGTTTGTTGTGCACATGCTGCGGAAAAAAATGCGCGGATTCGCAGCATTTTATTTTCCGCAGCATGTCAATTCTTTGTGAGGAACTGCAGCGTTTCTGCACCCATTGACTTGCATTGAGTGGGGCACATCCGCAGCAAAACCGCAGGTCTAAAAAAGATCTGCGGTTTTGCTGCGGATGAAACGCTGCAGATCGGGAGTAGGGAAGTGTGTGGGCGGTGACTGTGTGCGTGTATGGTGTGTGCTGGTGTCTGCGTGATGTGTATGTGCGGGGGTCTGCGGGCCTGTGTGTGTCTGTCTGTGTGTGTGTTTGCAGGCATCATCCGATGAGACTACTAGTCCCATCCGGCTATGCCTGCTACAATGAGACCATTAGCCAATGATGGGACAGTAGTAGTCCCATCAGCCGGCTAATGTGTTGAATGTAAAAAAAAAACACATACACACATATATAGTCCATACTCACCATAATCTGCTAATCCCCGCAGGCCTCTCTCACCTGAAAAAAAAATTAAAAAAACAAACAACCAATATACTCCGTGTCTGACGTAATCCTATTAATAACGATTGTCCCACGACGATCTTCCGTGGACAGCTGTCACATCAGCAGATGCGACCGCTCTCCAGGAGCTCCGGTGATACAGTGCGGAGGATTATCTCCGTCACTCTATCACTCCGCTGCCGGCAGATCACCAGAGTTCACCTGTCATTTGCGGCACTACAGCCGTGAGAATTTTCTCATGGCTGTAGTGCCGTAAAAAACTCCGATGATACACTGCGGGAGGGTTATCTCAAGTCAGTGTGTCATCGGAGACCTATAGAGCGGTCACATCTGCTGATATGATCGCTCTATAGGGGAGATCATCGTGGGACAATCGTTTTTAAAGAGGGACTGCGTCGGACAGGGAGTATACTGTTGTTTAAAAAAAAAAAAATTTGCCTTTGGTCAATGGATTCAAATGGATTTAGGTCTACAGTAAAAATTATGAAAAACCTTGTCGTGTTTTATTTCATTAACATACTTTATTCTTACGTGTATGTGTTTTTTAACCCTTTCAAACTATGATTAATAATGGAGAGGTGTCTTATTGTCCCTGTTGTCACATTATTTTCAGGGGTACCATCATTTCTGTCCAGGCCTATTTCATGAGTTTTATTTTTTTTTAAATTCTGTGGAAGCATGGTTGAAAAGCAATGTCTGACTTTCATTTGTTCATTTTCATAGATTTTTGATTTATTCTTACTTTTGTCAGATTCAAGTAATTTCTGTGACCATTGTGTTTTTTTCTGTCATTAAATGAGGGGTTCCAACAATTTTGACCACGTGTGTATCTGCCCCTCTGTGCATCCAGCTTTACATAGCTATATTCTATTCTTATCTGCTATAACTACATTTCCCAGCACCGGGCTTTTCTTCAGTTCTAGAGTGTGCAGTAAACCTGTTTAATGCCTAAAGAGTTTTTCCACACCACCAAAAGAAGCCTTAGTTGCTATAAGTAAATTATAGTGACAGGAGATTATATTTTATTCCTATATAAATAGGGTATTGGCCAATGTCCCTTAATTAAATGGTCATTAATTCTATATGGACAATCAGCCCACTGTAATGGATTTCTACGGCAAGTATATATGTTGGTCTATGAGTACCAATGTGTTATATCATTTCCATAATAGAACTAACTAGTATGGAATAATATAGCTGGTAATCATATGACTACCTATACAACTATTGCCTGTTGTAATATTTAATATAGTTCATGAATTAATATAACCAATTTTTAGAATAGTAATCAATTGTGGGTCTCCTATATTTAGCAGTCCCTCTCAGTTTTGCTCCATATTGACAGTCATACAATGCCCTGATAATCCTTGCAGTGAAAGAGTAAACATAGCAGAGATCTCAGTGACATGCTGCTGTGTGAGATAAGGATCCCTGCACTATAACACAGGCATGGTGCCAGACTGTCAGTCTGAGAGCAGAGTCCTAGCAGTGAATGAGTGGAGGAAGCAGCGATCTCAGTAATGCGCCAATGTGCAATGTTCCTTATGTAGACAATGTTGTTGTTAGTATTCTTACAATGTATTCTACATAAGGAACATTGCACATTGGTTAATTTACCTTTCAACCATTGCACTGTGCATAAATAGACTGCTTAGGCGTCCTACTCTGCCCAACACCATCGGCGAAACATGTGTCTGGGATTCTACTCTGTATCGAATCTATAGTGTAGGGATTGAGGGACAATCAGCCTAAGGCCTCCTTCCCACGTCCTGATAATTCCTGTACTGAAAAAAACAGCACTCGTGAGATTCGTGGTCCATGTCCATGTGCCATTCGTATGTATGTATGTATGTGACATCCGTGTATCAGTTTGCTTTCTGTGTGTCACATCCGTGTGCCGTCCGTGTGACACGTACCGGTGCCTGGGAAAAGCAGTTCAGCTCGTGCTGATACTAAGTGCCGGCGGCTTAAGGTATCTCTCACCATTGTCTCCTGGTTGCTCTGAGACCAAGCAACAATGATGGGAGCTGTATTCAGCAGCAGCTGTGTAACTCCTGTGTAAAATAAAGAATTAAATTTAAAAAAACGGCGTTGGCTCCCGTGCAATTTTAATAACCGCATGAGGGAAGGCCCACGGCTGGGGGCAGATGTTAATAATCTGAGGCAAGGGACAATACCCCATAAGGTTCCCAGGCCAATTAAGATGCGCCAAATCTGGCGCTTTGGCTCACTCTTCCCACTTGCTCTGTGGCAGCGGAACGTGGGGTAATAGGGTTGGGGTTGATGTGAGCCTTGTATTGTCAGTGACATCAAGCCCAGGGGTTAGTTATAGAGAGGCATCTAAAAGGTGCCCCATTACTAACCCCATAGTAAGTTTGTAAATAAAGGATTTTATTCTTGCTGTGTTTTTATTTGAAATAAAATTCAACACTCTATTTTACACATTTATTTAAAAATCAATTATTCTCACCTTACGCCTAATCCATCGAAGTCCTTGTCCTGTGTAAAAGAAAATAATAAACAACCATAATAGTTTTCTTGCTCCTAATCCATTGAAGCCATTGTCCCCATAAAAACAATAATAAACAACCATATCCCTCACCTGAATTGAAGAGTAGCAATACTGTCACACACCGTAATCCATCTCTGCGATAACTGGTTTACAAGCTAAATGTTGGCACGATGCGATTGTCCAGGCAGAACACCATGAGTCAATGAGGTGCTGCGAGCACAGCTTCAATGACGAGCGGTGATGTCATAGAGATTACTGCTGGTCACTGAAGGTGCATTCCCACCGGCATATCACTGTGACCAGCCCTATGAACTGCGGTGACCTCAATAAGATCACTGCAAGCAACATGAGAAAATTCTCACAGTAATCTAATTGAGGTCACCGTAGTTCATCATCCCAACTCATAGGGAACTGAGCCTGGGAACCACTCGTCACTGAAGCTGCACTCGTAGCACCTCATTGTACCGTGGTTTTCTGCCTAGACGGTCACATCATGCCATCGTTCAGGTTGTAAACCAGATATTACTGAGATGGATTACGGCGTGGGTCAGTATTGCTAATCTTCACTTCGTACAGGTGATATGCTATGGTTGTTTATTATTATTATTATTTTATTTTTTTTACAGTGGACAAGGCTTCAGTGGATTAGACGTAAGATGAGTATTATGGTTTATTATTTTCTGTCTTTTACAGGGGACAAGGGCTTGAATGAAATAGGTGTAAGGTGCGTATAACTTTGTTTTTTATTTTTAAATCTCTAAAACGGTGTTAATTTTTATTTCAAATTAAGGATTTTAATCTTGCTGTGTGTTTGGAAATAAACTTATTATTGAGTTAGTAATGGGGGCGTCTTATAGCTTCTCCATTACTAATCCCTGGGCTTGATGTCAGCTGACAATACAAGGCTGACATCAACCCCAACCCTATTACCCCACTTGCCACTGCCGCAGTGCAAGTGAGAAGAGCTAGGCTAAATGCCAAATTTGTTGCATTTTATGGATGCGCCATTTCTGTGGCGACTGAGGGCTGATGTTGGTAGCCTGGGAGGAGGGTGGAGGCAATATCTCTGACCCCTTCCCAGCCTATTAATATCAACCCATAGCTGTCTGTTTACCTTTGCTGGTTTGAATTTATAGGGGGACCCAGCATTATTTTTTTATGGGGTCCCCCGTAAATTCACCAGTAAAGGCTAAGCAAACAGCTGTGAACTGTTATAAATAGCCTGGGAACCTTATGGAGTATTGTCCCTTGTTACAGATTATTAACATCAGCCTCCGCCGTTTGTTGTTTTTTTTTTTTTTTTTTTTTTTTGTCGCCTGGTCGCGCTGATCTCAGTTCAAAAAAAAACCTGACGACTGTGAATTTTTCACATGGACAAACGGCCCATTTGAAAAACCTGACATGTGCGCAGCACCATCCAATGGGTGTGCGTGTGTCCGTATTTGTGGTTCTTAAAAAAACGGATCGCATATGGACACAAAAACGGACGTGTGAAGAGGGCCTAACCAAGAGAGGGCAAGCGTCAGGATAATTTAACCAGATACTGACCTGTTGTACCTTTCACACTCGGAGATACGTACAGCGTTTCCACAACCACTGATTGTCCATTTGGAATTAATGGCCATTCAATTAAGGGACATTGAACAATACCCTATTTATATAGGAATAAAATATAATCAATCTCCTGTCACTATAAATTGCTTATAGCAACTAAGGCTTCTTTTGGTGGTGTGGAAAAACTCTTTAGGCATTAAACAGGTTTACTGCACACTCTAGAACTGAAGAAAAGCCCAGTGCTGGGAAATGTAGTTATAGCAGGAATGAATTATAATCTCCTGTTACTATAAATTGGGACCAAATTTGGACCACCTTTGTGAGATACTTACCTATGATACATAATAGTGGTCCAATATATATGTTCACCATTTGAACCTATAGTGCCACTGCAGTTATTTTGGTTTTAATCACATTATTTTAGTATTTATTATTATTATTATACATTTTTTATAGCACCATTTATTCCATGGCGCTTTACATGTGAAAAGGGGCAAATATAGACAAGTACAATAAACATGAGCAATACAAGACACACACAAGTACAGAAGGAGAAAGGACCCTGCCCGCGAGGGCTCACAGTCTACAGGGGATGGGTGAGGATACACTAACAGAGGGTGGAGTTGGTCGTGCGGCGGTTCAGCAGACTGAAGATCACTGCAGGTTGACTTGTCGGAAGAGGTGGGTCTTCAGGTTCCTTTTGAAGGTTCCCGTGGTAGGCGAAAGCCTGATGTGTTGGGGTAGAGAGTTCCAGAGTATTTACCATTAAAGGTTATATTTTATTCCACATTTTAGTCCTCCCTTTTCCTTTCCCTATGGCAACTTTTCTTCAGTGCTGCAAACTGTCCCTCCCTGTCCTGTGTTATGATTCGGTAGCTGAGGAGTGCAGGCAAAAAG